>PVJC01023134.1:0-26655 GCA_004026665.1 Murina feae
ATGGGCAGTAGGCAAGCTTGGGAGGCAGGCCGCACCCAGCCCTGGCCACAGCTCAAAAAAGAGAACAACATGCTGGGGAGGGCAAGAGTCTGAGAGATCAACATAGAGGGGGTGCCTGCTCCAAGCCTTGACAGTGTGCCTGGGGGCAGGTCCCCAGCAGGTAGACACACACAGGAGGACTGCTCCGAGCCTCAGATGCAGCTGGGGGCAGGTCCCCAGTGGTCACACACACACACACACACACACACACACACAAAAGGCACCTGGCAGACTGGGGCCATCATAGGACATCCACTGAGGGGTGCCAGACTGTCAGAGGGCACAGGCCGGGCTGAGGGACTCCCTCCACCCCGAGTGCACAAATTTTTGTGCACCGGGCCCCTAGTTAGTATATAAAGATGAATTAAATCTTTGTCTTTTATGTACTTAGAGGATATAAAAATGCTTGCAGATAATTTTGTATGAAAGGAGATAAAAATGTTTGCAAATAATTTTTATGTAAGATAAAATGTGTTGTTTCAAAATTTAGAAAAGTAAAAGAAAGAGAGGTCTATAAACATAGAAAGATATTTCTTTTAAAAATATGTTTTGGATGTTCATTCATGTGGTTTCTTGGATGTTCCTATGCCATTTCATGTTGATGTCCTCTATCTCACTTATTTGGTTTATAGTCCTGGGATGTCTGGGTATGTGTGTTTATGAGTGCATTTAAATATTCATGTAAGTATGTTTTATTATATAGTTTTATAAATAAATGTTACAAAAATTTAAGGTAATGAAAGTTTGTGTTCCATTTAATTTTAAGTTACATATTTAAATTTTGTTAAAATACAAAACAATAAATAGAATTATGGTAATTTGCATAAGAGAATCTAGTGAAATAAAGAGTAAGTAACACATTTTTGTGTAAGTTTGGATTATTATTAGAACAGGGTTTTTTCCCCAATAAATCTTAACAAAGCAATCACCTGAATGCCAATATTCTTAGCTACTCAAATTTTGTTATATTTTGAGTATTGCTTTCAAAAAATAGAACCCTTTGATTTGTTCTTGGTAGCTTTTATGTAAAATGCAATGGGAGCAGAATCATAATTTTAAGTAGAAATAAAATTGAGGTCCACAAAGCATATTTTTAATTCTTTTTAAGAAAAGGGTCTCCAGTGTAGTTAATATATGCAATAGTTCAAGTACTATCAAATGTAAATGATGAGGTGATATTGATGAAAGGAGGGATTGAGGTCTCAGGGGGCGAGATGAAGGATTGAACAGAAGCGGCCTCGCACAGCCTGTAACTCAAGTCTGTCGTCTTCACTGCTCAAAGCCATAATGGGAGGTGGCAGTCTGAAATGAGTTGCCACGGCAAAGAGTATTATTTTTGAAATGCTTTCACACAAATCACTAGGCCCTGCATACAACTTAGTTTCATGCTTTAATGTCATCAGGAGGCACAAATTGGTGTGTCTAATTGTTTGCCACCTGCCAGGCAAAATGAGCTGCCAGCCTGCCAGAAGCGTTTGATTGTCTGTCAGCCATTCAATAGATTGAGAGTGACAACATCAAAAATTTAACTTCAAACTCTGTAGCTTTGAGCAGCTTTTCAGAGATATCATATTCACAAATACTTCTGGACAACTGCATTTTTCAATTATATTTCCAAAATATAGCTACCATTGCTTTATCTACCTTAAATAGCTATAATTACATGATGAAGTATGTAAACACATTACTGAAGCACTAAAGTCTGAAACCCAAGTTGTGACATATCTTTTAACATCAGATTGAATTTTTGAAAATAAGATCCAAGATGATAGGCTTTCAAAGCAAAGTCCTGATGACTACCAGTTTCAAACACAGAATTAACATGGTCTTACTATACCAATCATGTATTTATGAAATTATCTTTAGTTTAAAAATAGTTATAAACACTATTATTCATTTACTTATAACTAAATCATACCTAATACTATTGTAAGGCCCCCATGGAATTCACTTAGGATTTTACTATTGTTAGCCAATAACTAATTTGTTTTATTGCAAACATGTATTCTTTGCATTTATTCCAGATTATAAATTTGGAAATAGCTTCCTGAAACAACAAATGTGATTTGAATAGTGCTAACTTAGGTTGTGCCTAGGATGTTTCTCATCACTTAGTAGTGGATGGAGCATTGATGAATTTCAGTGTTTTGAAGTTTATTTTTAGAAGTTCATTTTCATTAGGTAAACTGCATTATCAAATTTTAGAAACATTTAGACCTAACTAAAGTAATTATTTATTCTTTTATTTTAAATATCTCACCAGATTTTATTATAAAATATAGAAATATTCTTATCAGCATATATGAAAAACCTGTTTCTTTTCCTTTCATTTCCTCACATCATCATCTGTGCCAATTTAGGTATGTCTTTTATTTCATAGAGTGGCCCTAACAAATATATATTTATGAATTATAAACCACTAAAAATGCTAGAGATCCTCTAGTATTATTGTATAGTGCAAAAACACTATATGCAATTTTAAAACTATATAAACTTTTCTAATGTCTTATTACATACCTTGAAGTAAAGAGAAATATTCATTATGCATGTTTTTCAACAGAAGTGCTTAATAATCTCACCATAGAACTCATAAATCAAGTTGTAAAGTTTCCCCAAATACTATCTGTTTTGATAGATTTCTATGTAAGTCTATACTTTATAAAATGTACTAGCTGAGATATATTTTTTATGAATTAGTAACCTTTTCACTTTTAGGTTGTGGTAGTGCTTTTCTCCTAAACCACCAATTAAATTCTACCCTATCTTTTATATTAAAGTTTTAATCTTATAGATCCACATGTTTTTAATCTTTTGAGAATCTGGTTTATATATGTGATTTGGCTCAGTCCTGCAATTTTTGAGATTCCCCTTTAGTTTGGACAAAAGACAAAAAAAAAGTCAGAGAGCAATGTACTTCTCCATAGATTTTAATTATTATGTTTACAAAATTGTTTTAACTCTGGTATTTCACAAATAGATTTTGCTGCTTCTCTGGCTAATAAATATTTATCTAACATAAACCCCTATGATTTTGCAGATTTGCTTATATTTGAATTTCTGAGTTTCAATAATGTGATCTCCATTTTGTCCGTCGAACTTTTCTTGTTTCCAAGTGTTTCATTCTCTGAGAAAGAAAATTTCTAAGATGAAAAAATATATATTTTTTCAATATTATAGTACAAAAAACTATATAGGTAGCCTTCATATTATTAATCCCAAAGTATAAGCTTAGACTAGGTATTTTTCTCAAATTTTTTAACATTAAAATGTTTAACATCAGTGCTAATGATGACAATTTAGAATACAAAACAAGTGTTTTATAGATTTAATGGAGTTCTCCTACATTTATTTCTTTAAACTTAGAATTAAGTGAGATTATGAAAAATTATAATTTTGCTGAGGATTTTAACTTCTGTTCTTGTAGTTTTCTATTTTTTTTAACAAATGTTTTGATTATATTATTTAAAGGAATAATAGGTAAATGTGAGCCAAATTTACTAAAAATCTGTCAACCTTTACATTTCATAGTTTCTGTGATATCTAGCCACTGAAATGCGAGTTATTATGCTCCAAGTGTCCAGGGTAGAGTATTTTTTATTTAAGCTTTTTATTGTTGAAAGTATTACATATGTCTCCTTTTTCTCTCATCGATCTCTCCCCCCTCCCGTTTCTGCCCCCAGTGTAGGCCCTCACCCCTCTACTGCCTCTGTACATTGGTTATGCTTATATGCGTGCATACAAGTCCTTTGGTTGATCTCTTACCCTCCCCTGCCTTCCCTCTGAGATATGAAGGTCTGTTTGATGCTTCTATGTCTCTTGATCTATTTTTGTTTATCAGTTTATGTTGTTCAGTATATTCCACAAGTGATTGAGATCCTGTGGTATTTATCTTTCCCCACTGGCCTATTTCGCTTTGTATAATGCTCTCCAGGTCCATATCCATGCTGTTGCAAATGGTAAGCGTTTTTTTGTTTATTTGTTTGTTTGTTTTTTACAGCTGCATAGTATTCCATTCTTTAGATGTATCAAAGTTTTTTAATCTACTCATCTGTTGATGGGCACTGAGGCTGTTTCCAAATGTTAGCTATTGTAACTTGTGTTCCTCTGAACATAGGGATGCATATGTCCTTTCTGATTGGTGTTTGTAGTTTCTTGGGATATGTTCCTGGAGGTGGGATCACTGGGTCAAATGGGAGTTTCATTTTGAATTTTTAAAAAAAATTCCGTACTGTTTTCCACTGTGGCTGCGCCAGTCTGCATTCCCACCAGCACTGCACTAGGGTTCCTTTTTCTCCACGTCCTCACCAGCACTTGTTTGTTGATTTGTTGATGATAGTCATTCTGACAGGTGTGAGATGGTAACTCATTGTTCTTTTAACTTTCATCTCTCCCATGATTAGTGACTTTGAGCATGTTTTTATGTGACTTGGCCTTCTGTAGGTCTGTTTTCCAAAAGTGTCTATTTAGATCCTTTGCCCATTTTTTTTGATTGGGTTGTTTATCTTCTGTTTGTTAACTTGTATGAGTTCCCTATAAATTTTGGAGATTAAACCCTTATCAGAGATAACATTGGCAAATATGATCTCCCATGCAATGTGCTTTCTTGTTGTTATGTTGATGGCTTCTTTTGCTGTGCAGAAGCTTTTTATTTTGATGTAGTCTCATTTGTTTATTTTCTCTTTAATTTTCGTTGCCCTAAAAGCTGTACCGTTAAAAACATTTCTATGACATATGTCTGATGTTTTGCTGCCTATAGATTCTTCCAAAACTTTTATGGTTCCCCATCTTACATTTAAGTCTTTTATCCATTTTTGAGTTTATTTTTGTGTATGACATATGTTGGTGATCTAATTTCTTTTTTTTTTTTGCATGTATCTGTCCAATTTTTCCAACACCAATTATTGAAGAGACTGTCTTAACTCCATTGCATGCTCTTGCCTCCTTTGTCAAATATTAATGGAGCATAATGGGTTGGGTCAATTTCTGGGTTTTCTCTTCTATTCCATTGGTCTACTGGTATATGTCTATTCTTGTGCCAATACTAGGCAGTTTTGAGGATAGTGGCTTTGCAATATAGCTTGATTTCTGCTATTCTGACCCCTCCAACTTTGTTCTTTCTTAGGATTGCTGCAGCTAGTTAGGGTCTTTTTTATTCTGATGAGTTTTTGGAGAATTTCTTCTAGGTCTGTGAAATATTCCATTGGTATGTTAATGGGGATTTTATTGAATCTATATATTGCTTTGGGTATTATGGACATTTTAATGATGTTGATTTTACTGATCCATGATCAAGGTATATTCTTCCATTTGTTTATGTCTTCCTCTACCTCTTTTTTCAACATCCTGTAGTTTTCTGAGTATAGGTCTTTTACCTCCTTAGTTAAGTTTATTCCTAGGTATCTTAATTTTTTTTGGTGCAATGGTAAATGGGATGATTTTTTTAGTTTCTCTTTCTGTGAGTTCCTTGTCAGTGTATAAAAAGGCTATAGATTTCTGGGTGTTAATTTTGTATCCTGCTACATTGATGAATTTATTTATTAAATCTAGTAGTTTTTTGGTGGAGTCTTTGGGTTTCCTATGTACAATATCATTTCATCTGTGAACAATGACAGTTTTCCTTCTTTTCCAATTTGGATGCCTTTTATTTCTTCTTCTTGTCTAATTGCTATGGCTAGCACTTCCAGTATTATGTCAAATAGGAGTGTTTTGTTTGAGGAGTATAGGTATTAGTTCTTTGAATGTTTGGAAAAACAACCCTGTAAAGCCATCTGGACCTGGGCTTTCATTTGGTGTGGGTTTTTTGATTACTGCTTCCAATTCATCAGTTGTTATTGCCCTATTCGGTTTTTTTATTTTTATTTTTTCTGATTCAGTTTTGGAAGGCTGTATTTTTTTAGGAATTTGTCTTTTTCATCCTCATTGTCCAGCTTGTTGGCATATAGTTGTTCCTAGTATTTTCTTACAATCCTTTTCATTTCTGTTCTGTCCATGGTTACTTGTCCACTTTTGTTTCTGATTTTATTTATTTGGGTCCTCTCTCTATGTTTCTTGATGAATATGGCTAATGGTTTATCAATTTTGTTTATCCTTTCAAAGAACCAGCTCTTGGTTTCATTGATTCTTTATATTGATTTTTTAGTCTCTGTGTTATTTCTTCTCTAATCTTTATTATTTTCTTCCTTCTACCTTCTCTGGGATTTTCTTGTTGTTCTCTTTCTAGTTGTTTAAGTTGTAGGGTTAAGTAATTTATTTCTGAATTTCTTATTTTCTTAGGTATGCCTGTAGTGCTATGAACTTCCCTCTCAGGACTGCTTTTGCTGTGTCCCAGAGATTTAGAGTTGTTATGTGTTCATTTTCATTTGTTTCCAGGAAGTGTTTTATTTCCTTCTCAATCTCATTGATAGGCCGCCCCCATGGTCACAAGATGGCGGCGCCCATAGCCACATCCTATCTAATAAAAGAGTAATATGCAAATTAGACATAACTCTGTCACAAGATGGCCACCCCCATAGCCACAAGATGGCAGCACCCATAGCCACGTCCTATCTAATAAAAGAGTAATATTCAAATTAGGCATCACTCTGTCACAAAGCTGGCGGCACCCAGTCCAGCTCAGCCCCACCACTGAAGTGGTCAAGCCTGTTAGCCAGGCAGGTGATGGAGGAGGTGGGGGTCATGAGGGGTGAAACAGGCGATCAGAGAGGGTGGGGATCCCCTAGCCAGGCCAGAGGCCTTTGCCAGAGGCTTCAGGCAAGGGAAAGGGTGGAACTGGTGATTGGAGGGGGCAGGGACAGAGTTAGTGATCAGAGGGGTATGAGGGTGCCCTACCCAGACATAAGGCCTGGGCCAGAGGCCTCAGGACTGGGCAGGAAAAAGGCCAGAGATCACAGGATCCTGGGCTCCACAGAGACAGAGATTGGAGGGGCAGGGGTGGAGCCTGTGATTGCAGAGGTCTGGGCAGGGGCAGAGCTGGCAATGCAGGGGTCAGGGGCGAGAGCAGCAGGGGTCAAGGCCTGCAGCCTTGGCCAGAGACTGTAGTGGAGCAAGGGCCGAGCCTGTGATTGGAAGGGCCTCTGCTCTGTGAAGCCTGCAATCGGAGGGCTTGGGGGTCCCCTGCTCAGGCCTGCATTCTTGGCCAGAGGTTACAGGCCTGGGCAGTGGTGGAACTGGGATTGGAGGGGGAGGGGTTGAGCCGTTGATCAGAGTGAACTACAGAGGAAACACCTTTTCTGACCCCTCCTTGACTAAGCTCCCTGCATGCCACTGGTAATATTCTTAGTAACTTGGGTAATAAGAATCCAAAAAGGCGACCTAGGGTTTTTCCACCACATTCCTGGAGAAAAAAAAATGAAGGTCCACTGCTGGAGGGCTAAGAAATGTCATATCCTGCCCTAGCCGGTTTGGCTAAATGCATAATGCCTCAGCCTGCTGACTGCAGGGTCTGGGTTCAACTCTGACCAAGGCATGTACCTAGGTTGCAGACTCCTCCCTGGCTGGGGCCCAGGTCAGGGCATATGCAGGAGGCAACCAATCAAAATGTTCCTCTCATTTTGATGTTTCTCTGTTTTTCCGTTCTCTTCCACATTCTCTAAAAATCAATGGAAACTTAGCCTCAGGTGAGGATAAAAAAAAAAACACAAAAAAACAGAAATGTCATATCCTATGAAAGACACTCTTGAAAAATGCCTAAAGAAAGTTGTTATTTTTTCATGGGAAGGGTCTTGAGTCCATGTTGATGAAAACACCTTGGTGGCTGCAGTTACTGGCAGTGGCTGCAGCAGCGGGGTAATGGGGCTGGTGGCTTCCCCTGATTATCCTGGTTGCCTCCCACAAACGGAGACCAGCCTGTGGCTTGGGCCCACTCCCCAAGGGGAGCACAGAGCGGGCCTAAGCTGTCATTAGGACATCTCCTGAGGGCTCTCAATATATGAGTATGGGAAGGCTGGGCTGAGGAATCACGCCCCCTCCCCCAGTGCACAAATTTTGTACACCGGGCCCCTACTTGTTTAATAACATGCTAATTAACCTCCATGTGTTTGAATGTTTTGGGGTGTTTTTACTGTACTTAATTTCAAATTTTATTTAGGTGCACCGGTATTGGGTGCATATATGTTTACTGAGGTTATATCCTCTTGTTGGATTGACCCATTTAGTCTTATGTAGTGATCCTTGTTGTCTCTTGTGATGGCCTTCATTTTAAAGTGTATTTTGTAAGATATGAGTATTTTTACTGCAACTTTTTTTTCTTTTCCATTTGAATGGAAATTTTTTTCCCATCCCTTCACTTTCATCCTGCGTGTGTCTGTTGTTTTGAGGTGGGTCTCTTGTAGATAGCATATGGTTGGATCATGTTTTAGTATCCATTCAGCTACTCTACACCTTTTTATTGGAGCATTTAACCCATTCACATTTAGGGTTATTATTGAGCGGTACTTATTTAATGCCATTTTAATTCTGTATGGCTAGGTATCTCACTCTGTTTCTTCTTCTCAGAAATTCCTTACAGTAATCCCTTTAGCTTTTTTTGTAATGCTGACTTGAAGATGATGAACTTCTTTAACCTTTTTTTTATCTGGGAAGCTCTTTATTTGACCATTTATTTTGAATGATAGCTTTCCTAGCTATAGTAATCTTGGTCTCAGTTCCTTGCTTTCCATTATCTGGAGTACTTCATGCCATTCCCTTCTGGCCTATAGAGTTTCTAATGAGAAATCAGCTTTATGGAAGCACCTTTGTAGGTAACTGTTTGCTTTTCTCTTGCTGACTTTAAGATAGTCTCTTTGTCTTTAATTTTTGGCATTTTAATTATGATGTGTCTGGGAGTGGGCTGTTTGGATTCTTCTTGTTTAGGGTTGTTTGTGCCTCCTGAACTTGTGTGACTTTCCCCTTTACCAGGTTAGGGAAGTTTTCTGCCATTATTTCTTCAAACACCTTCTCTATTCCTTTCTGCCTTTCAGCCTCTTCTGGCACACCCACTATTCTAATATTGTTATGTTTCACATTGTCCCACAGCTCCCTTAAACTGTCCTCCTGTTTTTTCATTGTTTTTTCTTTTTGCTTCTCTAATTGAGTGATATTTTGAACTCTGTCTTCTAATTCACTGAATTGATCATCAGCTTCCCCTAATATGCTGTGTATTCCTTCCAATGTGTTCTTTATTTGTGTTATGTCATTCTTTAACTCAAACTGTTTTTTTTTTTCATAGTTACTATATCTTTTTTTCATACTGTTGACCATTTTTAACATCATTACTCTGAACTCTATTTCAGATAAATTTCTCATCTCTGCTTCATTTATCTCTTCTTCTGGAGAATTTTCCAGTTCTTTTATTTGGGGAGTGTTTCTTTGTCTCCTCATTTTGGTTGTCTGTTTGGGTTTGTGACTATGTTTTAGGTAGATCCTGTACACCTCTCAGTTTCTAGTACAGGACTGTGTTAAAGGCTGTTTGTGACTAATTTGATCAGGGGAAGACTCAAAGCCTCCAGAGACTACTTCTGTCTACAGTCTCATAGGATTCTGACTTGAATAGCCCCAGATAATCATCCTCAGGTGTGGTGAGAGGGTTTGTCCAACAGGGTGGTGCAGTTGATTCTGCCTGGAGGGTAATTGTTCCTTTAATCTCTTAAATAGCATCAGAACAACGCGTTTTCTATTAGGGTGTGTCCACTGTTTTCCTCCTAGGCAAGGCAAATGTCTATGTGGGAAAAATTTCCTCCATTGTGTGAGGGAATTACTCAGCCAGGAAACTTGTCTGTCTTCTGAATTCTATTTTCTGAGACCCCAGTCCTGAGTTCTGCTCTCACAGCTCCATTCCACTTCACCCTCTCTCTGCCAGAGCATCAGGTGGGTGGCTCCATGGGGAATTTTGTGCATTAGCCCTTTACGAGGTTGCCCAAACTTTCAGCTGCCACTCCCTGGCAGACAATACCCTGCTGCTTTTCACAGATAGATGTTATAGGTACCCTCCTTAGAGTTGGTGCTCTCTGCTAGGGATCCCAGTTTAGGAATTAGATCCCAGAGTTCTCATGGCACTCCTCCCCTCCATCACCACCACCATAGCTGAGTTATCTCTCCAGGACTTCAATTCCTGTCTGTGGGTGCCCAGCCAGCTACCAGTTTCTATACTGTCTCCATCTTTGGTCCTTGGGTATCAGAGCTCTCTTCTCTGAATTTTCCATTGATTATTCAGGAAGTCTTTTTGTATTTCATTTGTACTTCTAGCTTATTTGTGGGAGCATGTCCATGCAGCAACCACCTACTCTGATGCCATTTTTAATCTGCTGGGTATAGTATTTTAAGGCTAATGGCTAGAAAATGCAGTTTTGGATAATAAGAATAATTTCTCCTATTTTGTTGCCTTTGTCTTACCTAACTTTTATACAAGCAGTCATTAGCTGAAAAGTATCTCTCTTTAGAGAGCAGATTAATAAAATACTGTTATTTCCTGTATATTTTTGTTGTTATTCTAAATATAAAATAAGGACTCATAAAACATGCAAACATCATAGCAGTAACCTTGTGATTTATCATAAGCATCAGTAAATTGTAATGTCACTCTAAAACCATTAATAGATTTTTTTCTCTCCAAAATTTCAATTTTTCTTTCAAGATAAATTTTTAACCTCTGTAAACCTTAGGGGAGAATGATAATCTGGAATTTAGGAGAACTGACTTTTAATAATGGGTCTCTTTGTAATTAGTTGTATAACCTTTATTTATTGTCTTTGGCTCTCTGGAACTCAGTTTCCCAACATTCAGAATAATTCATTATTTCTACCAAGTCTCATAAAGTTTCAAAATTCTTAATAAATGAAACTGCTTTATCATTATTCTGAAATAAGTAGTAGATGGATATTTTTGAATTTGGTTAAAAGAACTATATTCCAGATAGGACATGATCATTCCCAAAATCTCACTATAAGCTGGGGCATCTCTCAAGTGGATTCATTCTGTTACCTGCTACCTGGCCTCCCTATTTCCAGAAACTCCTCCTGACCCCCCCAATGTATTTTTCATGTTTATGCCAGAGACCTTTTTCTTAAATACAGATCTGAAATAAATTTTTCTTACTACCCGATAAAGGATGAACTTTTAGTTTGGAATGGAAAGTCCTTAACTTTCACCAGTTGAAAGGATCTATTTGTACTTCCTTCAATCCGCTGTTTTTCAATATATCTTTGTCTAACAAAGTTTTTACTATTGAACTTTTTCTTCTTGCCACATTACTATTGATTCTTCTAGATTCAGCTCAATCGTCCCAATAATACACACCTTTTCTGTTCCTAAAAAGTCTTGTGCAGAACTTTGATCCAGAGTAATTATTTAAATACTAGGAGCCTGATGCACGAAATTCGTACCCTGGGGAGGGGGGAGTCGTCAGCCCAGCCTGTGGCTCTCACTTATTGGGAGCCCTCGGGGTGTTCTACTGTCAGCTTAGGCCCGATCCCTCCTCCCCTTAGGGAGTGGGCCTAAGCCTCAGTCTGGCCTCCTTTTATGGGAGGCGACCAGGCTAATCAGGGGAAGCCACCAGCCCCATCACCCCGCTGCTGCAGCCACTGCCAGTCACCGCAGCCACCAAGGTGTTTTCATCAACATGGACTCCAGTCCCTTCACCATGAAGAAATGACCACTTTCTTTAGGCATTTTCAAGATGTGTCTTTCATAGGATATGTCATTTCTTTCTTTTTTCTTTTTATCCTCACATGAGGCTAAGTTTCCATTGATTTTTAGAGAATGTGGAAGAGAAGGGAAAAACAGAGAGAAACATCAAAGTGAGAGGAACACTTTGATTGGTTGCCTCCTGCATATGCCCTGTCCTGGGCCCCAGCCAGGGAGGAGCCTGCAACCTAGGTACATGCCCTTGGTCAGAACTGAACCCAGACCCTGTAGTCAGTAGGTTGAGGCATTATGCACTGAGCCAAACCGGCTAGGGCAGGATATGACATTTCTTAGCCCTCCAGCAGTAGACCTTCATTTTTTTTCTCCAGGAGTGTGGTGGCAAAACCCTAGATCACCTTTTTTGGATTCTTATTACCCAAGTTACTAAGAATATTACCAGTGGCATGCAGGGAGCTTAGTCAAGGAGGGGTCAGAAAAGGTGTTTCCTCTGTAGTTCACTCTGATCACCAGCTCCACCCCTGCCCCGGCCTATAACCTCTGGCCGAGGATGCAGGCCTGAGCAGAAGACCCCCAAGTGCATGCAATTGCTGGCTTCACAGAGCCTAGGACTCTGTGATCACAAGCTCTGATCCTTCCCCCTGCCATTGCTGGCTCTGCCTTTGCCCCACTGGCAGCCTCTGGACAAGGCTGCAGACCTGGGCAGGGGACCTCCAGGTCCCTCTTATCACTGGCTACGCCCCTGTCCCACTATAGCCTCTGTCCAAGACTGCAGGCCTGGACAGAGTACCCCCAGACCCCTGCATTGCTGGCTCCACCCCTGCCCAGACCCCTGTCATCACAGGCTCTGCAACTGCCCCTCCAATCACCAGCTCTGCCCCTGCCCAGGTCCTGAGATCACCAGCTCTGTCTCAGCCCCACTGCTGCCTCTGGCCAAGGCTACAAGCCTGAGCAGGGGACTCTGAGGCCCCTGCTTTTCCAGCTCCACCTGTGCCCAGATCCCTGTGATCCTAGGCTTCTCCCCCTGCCCCTCCAATTGCTGGCTCTGCAGAGCCCAGGCCCCTGGGATCTCCAGCCTTGCCCCTGCCCAATCCTGAGGCCTCTGGGCCCAGGCCTTATGCCTGGGTAGGGCACCCTCATACCCCTCTGATTACTGGCTTTGCCCCTGCCCCCTCCGATCACTGGCTCCGCCCTTGCCCATGCCTGAGGCCTCTGCTGAAGGCCTCTTGCCAGGGCAGAGTACCCCCAGCCCCCTCTGATCACCTGTTCCTCCCTTCGGGCACCCCACCTCCCCCACTACCTGCCTGGCTAACAGGCCTGACCACTTCAGTGGTGGGGTTGAGCCAGACTGGGTTCTGACATCTTGTGGTTATTGGGGCGGCCACCTTGTGACTATGGGGGAGGCCATCTTTGTGATGGAGTGATGCCTAATTTGCATATGATTCTTTTATTAGGATGTGGCTATGGGCACTGCCATCTTGCGGCTATGGGGGTGGCCATCTTTGTGATGGAATTTTGCCTAATTTGCATATTACTCTTTTATTAGATAGGATATTGCACATCTGATTTGTTTGTCTCTAGTATTTCCTTAAAGTATCTCTAGGCATGGGTTGTCTCCTACTTGGCTTCTATCCCCCTGAACATGTTAGTGTAGTTATATTCCCCTGATCTGTCATCACTGATAAGTGTTACAGAAAGGGGTAAGGGATATTGATAAGAAAGGAATTTTTACATGGTGCATAAATAATTGTGAGTCTCACTTGGGGAGAGTTTTTATCAATAAAGGGTTATTGCCAAATGCTTTTTCTGCATCAATTGATGTGATCATGCGGTTTTTGTCTTTCAATCTGTATATGTGATGTATTGCATTTGTTGATTTTTGAATATTGTACCAGCCTTGCATCCCTAGAATATAGTAGGTCTTCGGATTACATTGGAGATCCATTCCTAAAGTGCAATGTAACGCGAAAAATTGCTGTTACTCGGAACACCTACAGAAGCACCTAAGTCACTCATATGAAGCACATACACAGCAGTAATGAAGTGAAACAGTAAAAAAAATGTAAAAGAAAGATAACAATTCCTGACCTTTACTTGTGGTATATAAATAATATAAAACAGAAAGCACATATGTACATACGTCGAAATGACAGAACTTTTTTTTTTTATAAATAAATGGGAGATGGTGATGTAAACACAAAACAATGTATGTGGAGTCTGTAAATCCCATTTGGTTATGGTGTATGACCTTTTGAATATATTGCTGGGTCCAATTTGCTAACAGTTTGTTGAGCATTGTAGCATCTCTGTTCATCAGGGATATTGACTTGTAAGTCTCTTTCTTTGTAGTTTCTTTATCTGATTTTGGGATTAGGGTAATGCTGGCTTCATAAAAAGATCAGACTTTCAGACCTCAGAGGGAAGGTAGGTGTGGGTGGGGTTAAATGGAAGAGATCAACTAAGGGCTTATATGCATGTATATAAGCCTAAGCAATGGACACACACCAGTGGGTAGGGCATGAGTGGCGGTAGGGTGGGGGGCAATGGGGAGATAAGGACACATATGTAATACCTTAATAAAGAAAAAAAAGTAGCTTGGAAGTTTTCCTTCCTCTTGAATCTTTTGGAATAGTTTGAGGAGGATAGGTGTTTGTTCTTCTTTTAATGTTTGATAAAATGCCACTGTGAACCCATCCAGTCAGGGCTTTTGTTTTCTGAGAGGTTTTTTTCCATTACTGCTCCAATTTCATCAGTAGTTATTATCCTATTTAGGTTTTCTGATTCATCGTGATTGAGTTTTGGAAGATTGTATTTTTCTAAGAATATCTTTATTTCATCTAGTTTGTCCAATTTGCTGGACTATAGTCTTTTGTAGTATTTTTCTGTTTTACAATCTTTGTATTTCTGTGGGTTCAGTTGTTATTTCACCTCTTTCATTTCTGATTTTGTTTATTTGGAACCTCAGACAACTCTCTTAGCAATATATTTATCAGTACTTCTCTTAGGACAAAGGAAATTAAGGAGAAAATAAACAAATAGGATTACTTCAAATTAAAAAGTTTCTGCACAGAAAAAAAATATCAACAAAGTGAAAAGAGAGCCCACTGCATGGGAGAACATATTTGCTAATGATACATCTGATAAAGGGTTAATTTTTTAAAAAATCTTTATTGTTCAGATTATTACAGTTGTTCCTCTTTGTTCCCCCCATAGCTCCCCTCCTCCCAGTTCCCACCCCACCCTCTGCCCTTACCCCCTCCCACTGTCCTCATCCATAGGTATAAGATTTTTGTCCAGTCTCTTCCTGCACCCCAATACCCCTTTCCCCCTGAGAATTGTCAGGCCACTCCTTTTCTATGCCCCTGATTCTATTCATCAGTTTATTCTGTTCATCTGATTTTTTATTCACTTGATTTTTAGATTCACTTGTTGATAGGTATGTATTTGTTATTCATAATTTTTATCTTTTCCTTTTCTTCCTCTTCTTAAAGGATACCTTTCAGCATTTCATATAATACTGGTTTGGTGGTCATGAACTCCTACAGCTTTTTCTTATCTGTGAAGCTCTTTATCTGACCTTCAATTCTGAATGATAGCTTTGCTGGGTAGTAATCTTGGTTGTAGGTTCTTGCTATTCATCACTTTTAATATTTCTTGCCAATCCCTTCTGGCCTGCATAGTTTCTGTTGAGAAATCAGCTGACAGTCATATGGGCACTCCCTTGTAGGTAACTGTTTTTCTCTTGCTGTTTTTAGGATTCTCTCTTTTTTTTTGCCCTTGGCATTTTAATTATGATGTGCCTTGGTATGGTTCTCTTTCAAATCCTTTTGTTTGGGATTGTCTTTGCTTTCTGGACTTGTAAGTCTATTTCTTTCACCAGGTATGAGAAGTTTTCTGTCATTATTTCTTCAAATAGGTTTTCAATATCTTGCTCTCTCTCTTCTTCTGGCACCCCTATAATTGGGATGTTAGTATGCCTTTTATTTTTCTTTTCTGGTTGGGTGTTTTTTGCTTTTTCATGTTTAATCTTTGACTTGATTCTTGTGATCCTCTAGTCTGCTGTTGGATTTCTGTATATTATTCTTCATTTCAGTCAGTATATGCTTAATTTCTAGCTTGTCTTTTTTTCATATCCTCAAGGGTCTCACTAAATTTATTGGCAGTTTCTAGAAAATTCTTGAAAAACCTTACAAGCATGGTTTTGGACTCTATATCCAGTAGTTTGCTTTCCTCCATTTCTGTCATTTGTGACCTGTTTCTTTGTCTCTGCATTTTGACTGCTTCCCTGCTTTGATACAGTAGCTTTCTGTGCTAGGTGTTCTATAGGACCCTGTGGCTCAGCCTCCCCAGTCACTCTTGGTGCACCCCTTTGTAGGTTTTGTCCACAGTCTTGTTATAGCTAAGCATTGATTGTTGTAGGTATCACTGGGAGGAATTGACCTCCAGGCCACTTGACTGTGAGAATTAGCTGTGTGTATGGTGGGAGAACTTCTGTGCTTATGGGGGAAGACTTGTTCAGTGGGTCTTTGGTGCTCACTGAGTCTGCCCCTTGAGTGAGTGTGTCCCTTATGGATTTGAGGAGTTGTAATCTGGGTGATCCCACTCTGACCACTGGGTATACTGGCTCTTGGATATTTAAGGAGGTGCTAATTTAGCCTCTACCTGAGGCTCCCCAGTAGGAGCTAAGGAGAGATCTGCAGATCCTCTTCTTGGCTTTTTTTTTTAATCTTTATTGTGCAGGTTATTGCAGTTGTTCCTCTTTTTTCCCCTCATAGTTCCCCTCCTCCCAGTTCCCACCCCACCCTCTGTCCTTACCCCCCTGCTGTTCTCATCTAGGTGTACGATTATTTCCCAGTCTCTTCCTGCACCCCCAACACCCTTTTCCCCCCCAAAATTGTCAGTCCAATCCCTTTCTATGCCTCTGATTCTATTCTATTCACCAGTTTATTCTGTTCATCAGATTTTTTATTCACTTGATTTTTAGATTCACTTGTTTATAGATATGTATTTGTTGTTCATAATTTTTATCTTTACTTTTTCTTCTTCCTCTTCTCAAAGGATACCTTTCAGCATTTCATATAATACTGGTTGTGTGGTGATGAACTTCTTTAGCTTTTTTTTGTCTGTGAAGCTCTTTATCTGACCCTCAATTCTAAATGATAGCTTTGCTGGGTAAAGTAATCTTGGCTGTAGGTTCTTGCTATTCATCACTTTGAATATTTCTTGCCACTTCCTTCTGGCCTGCAAAGTTTCTGTTGAGAAATCTGCTGGCAGACATATGGGTGCTCTCTTGTAGGTAACTGACTGCTTTTCTTTTGCTGCTTTTAAAATTCTCTCCTTGTCTTTTGCTCTTGGCATTTTAATTATGATGTGTCTTGGTGTGGTCCTCTTTGGGTTCCTTTTGTTTGGGGTCTCTGCGCTTCCTGGACTTGGAAGTCTATTTCTTTTACCAGGTAAGGGAAGTTTTCTGATATTATTTCTTCAAATATGTTTTCAATAGCTTGCTCTCTCTCTTCTTCGGGCACCCCTATAATTCTTATGTTGGTACGCTTGAAGTTGTCCCAGAGGCACCTTATACTGTCTTCATATTTTTGGATTCTTTTTTCTTTTTGCTTATCTACTTGGGTATTTTTTGCTTCTTCGTATTTCAATTCTTTGACTTGATTCTTGTGTTCCTCTAATCTGTTGTTGGATCTCTGTATAATATTTTTTATTTCAGTCAGTGTATGCTTAATTTCTAGTTGGTTCTTTTTCATATCCCTGAGGGTCTCATTAGATTTTTTGTGGGTCTCACTAAATTTATCGGCGATTTCTAGAAAGTTCTTGAAAAACCATAAAACCATGGTTTTGAACTCTATATCCAGTCGTTTGCGTTCTTCCATTTCTGTCATTTGTGATCTGTTTCTTTTTCTCCGCATTTTGGCCGCTTCCCTGGGTTGATAGAGTGGCTTTCTGTGTTAGGTGATCAGTAAGAGGAAATGACCTCCAAGCCACTTGGTTATGTGAATCAGCTATGTCTACAGTGGGAAAACTTCTGTGCTGGAGACACCCTTATGGGGCAAGAGTTGTTTGGGTATGCTGGCACTTGTATCTCCAAGGAGGTGCTATTTTTAGCTTTTGCCTGGGGCTTCCCAGCCTTTTATATGCAAAAGCCTCTGCAGGCAGCTTGGGTGGGGTGGGGTCTCAGGGAGTCTAGCAACCAGCTATGGCTGCTTCTCAGCCCTTCCCTAAGAGTCACTGGGTCTCAAGCCGCTCTGGAGTTTCTCCCGGAGCCATATGGTGCTAGGCAGTCCAGCTCCTCCCCATATGAATCTGAGTCCCTAGAAACTCGCCTGGAACTGGAATTCAGAGCCGTCGGGAGCTTGTGCTTCCCTCTGGCATGAAATGCTTCCAGCTGTTTCCGGGAGCCCTTTCCTCAAGCCCTTTTCACCAGCCCCTTCATGCGTGTCTCCGTACCTGTACACTTTATTTCCTCACCTCCTCTGAGTCTCAGTCTCTTTCTAGTTGTAGAATTTCCACTCAGCCAGCCTTCCTGTGGGTCTGGGTGGTGTCCATTTTTTCTCTTTGTTGTTGTTTTAAAATCTTTGTGCATAGCCACAATTCCGGTGTTCACCTATGCCGCCATCTTGGTTTCTCTCAAATCCTCTTCTTTGTTTGGGGTTTGGAGGTGCCCAGATGAGGCCCAGCTGTGAAGCAATGCAAGCTGCTGTGGGCCTTGGGCCTTCTTTTGTATGTTCTGTGTCTCTCTGTCCCAGCTGCAGTTTGTTGGGGAATTTTAGATTGCCAAGGTCCAGGCCTTTTATATGCAAAAGCCTGTGCGCGTAGCTTGGGTGGGACAGGGTCTCGGCGAATCATCAGGGTGGAGCAAACAGGTATGGCTGATCCTCAGTCCAACCCTAAAAGGCCCTGGGTCTCAGTGTCCCGTGGTAATTGCTGCAAGCACTGCTGAGAGAATGCTCCTCTGGAGTTCCTCCCGATGCCAGATAGTCCAGTTTTCCCCCGTATGAGTCTGGATCCCCAGAAACTCTCCTGGAACTGCAGTTCAGAGCAGTTGGGAGCTTTGACTCCCTCTGAATTAAAAAAGACAATGGAGTCCTCAGTTGCCAGCCCTTTGTGCACACTACTCTATACCTCTGCACTTTACTTCTGCACCTCCTCTGAGTCTCAGTGTGCTTTTCTCTTTCCTTCTAGTTTTAGAATTTTTACTCAGCCAGAGTTCCTGTGGTTCTGGGTGGTGTCCGTTGTTTCTTTTTGTTGTAATTTTGAAGTGGCTATTCGAGGCAGCAATTTTAGGTGTTTACCTATGCTGCCATCTTGGTTTTCTCCCCAATAAGGGGTGAATTTAAAAAATATGTAAGGAACTTAAACAACTTAACAAAAGACAAACAATTTAATTTAAAAATGGGCAGAGAACCTAAATAGACATTTCCTCAAAGTGGAGATACAGAAGCATATATGGAGCATATGAAAAAATGCTCCAAGTCACTAATAATCTGAGGGATGCAAATTAAAGGGACAATGAAGTATCTACTTATAACTGACAGAATGGCTATCATCAGCAAATCAACAAATGACAAGTGCTGATGAGGATGTGGAGAAAAGGGAACCCTAGTACACTGCTGATGGGAATGCAGATGGGCGCAGCCATATAGAAAACAATATAGAGGTTTCTAAAAAAAAATGAATATGGAACCGCTGTTTGACCTAGTGATCTCACTTCTGGGAATATATCCTAAGAATCTTGAGACACCAATCAGAAAGATTATATGCACACCTAGGTTTATAGCAGTACTATTTATAATAGCTAAGATCTGGAAACATTTCAAATGCCCATCAGTAGATGAGTGGATAAAAAAGCTGTGGTATATATACACAATGCAACTCTGCAGCTATAAAAAAGAAGGATCTCTTACCCTTTGAGACAGTTTGGAGAGATCTGAAGCATATCATGCTAAGTGAAATAAGCCAGTCAGAGATATATAAGTATCACATTATCTCATTCATGTGTCGAATCTAGTGAGCAAAATAAATTGATGAACAGAATAAATCCAGAGACATAAAAGCATGGAACAGACTAATGAATTTCTGAGGGAAGAAGGGGGTGGGGAAAAGGGCAGAGAGTGATTAACCTGAGAACTTATATGCATACATGGACACAGACAATAGCGTAGTGAAGGCTTGGAGGGGTGGGTGCTGGGTGGAGGAGTCAATGGGGAAAAAAACACGAAGGGGACATCTGTAATATTTTCAACAATAAAGAAAAACTATAAAAAAAGAAGCTCACTGGTTTTAATGAATCACAGTTGAAAAGCCCTTTCTTATCTTCAGTATCTCACTTTATACTTAAACAGATCTTGAGGTAAACATATAAAGTAGTATCCTTTTTATAAAATTCCTAAAACTAATTAAAGGAGGCCCTCAAGATTCTGTCCTTAGATCACTTCTACTGTCCATTTGCACCCACTTTTTGTGATAGATTCCATCCACTTTCCTAGCATTAAATAGCATATTGACTGATGACTCCTCAATTTATGTCTTAGCCCAAACTTCTCACCTAAAGTATAGACTTAGTTGTCCAATTGCTTTTGCAGCAACACTACTTGGAAATTAATAAGTTAACAGTTATTAAAAACCCTGCTCCAAACATAGTTTTCTATATGCTAGTTAATAGCACCTCTGTTATTTCAGTTGCTTAAAGCAAACATCTTTACATCATCTTTGACTTTTGTCCCATTCCAGTCTTCTTCCAATTCTGTTTGCTCTATCTTTTAAGTATAGTAAAATTTTGACAGACTTTTCACTGCTTTCATTTTGCCATTCCATTTTAAATTACCATCATTTCTTTCTTGAGTTATTTTCCTGTCCAGTCCCTTTTCACTCATTTGCCTTTTTCCACTAAAGTCTACCTGTAATATAGCAGCTAGAGTGATCCTGTTGTAGAACAGGAAGAGAGCAGGTGCAAGCAGGTAGAGATTATCTAAATATATGCATAACCCAGGGACAGAGAAAATAGTGTGGGGAAGGCTTGGGATGGGACAGGAGTTGGGTGGAGGGGGGCAAATAGGGAAAAAAATGGGAGAAATCTGTAATACTGTCAACAATTTTATACACACACACACACACACACACACACTAGGGGCCCAGTGCACAAAATGTGTGCACTCTGGGGAGGTCCTCAGCCCAGCCTGCCCCCTCTCACATACTGGGAGCCCTAAGGGGGTGTCTTACTGATAGCTTAGACCCGATCCATGATCCCCTTGGGGAGTGGGCCTAAGCCACAGTCTGGCATCCCTTTGTGGGAGGCAACCCGGCTAATCACGGGAAGTCACCAGCCCCATCATCCTGCTGCTGCAGCCACTGCCAATCACCACAGCCACCAAGGTGTTTTCATCAACACGGACTCCAGTCCCTTCACCATGAAAAAAATGACAACTTTCTTTAGGCATTTTCAAGATGTGTCTTTCATAGGATATGACCTTTCTTTCTTTCTTTTTTATCCTCACCTGAGGATATGTTTCCGTTGATTTTTAGAGAATGTGGAAGAGAAGGGGAAAACACAGAGAAACATCAAACATCATTGATTGGTTGCCTCCTGCATATGCCCTGACCTGTGCCCTGGCCAGGGACGATCCTGCAACCTAGGTACATGCCCTTGGTCAGAATTGAACCCAGACCCTGCAGTCAGCAGGCTGAGGCATTATGCATTGAGCCAAACTGGCTAGGATAGGATATGACATTTCTCAGCCCTCCAGCAGTGGACCTTCATTTTTTTTCTCCAGGAGTGTGGTGGCAAAACCCTAGGTCGCCTTTTTGGATTCTTATTACCCAAGTTACTAAGAATATTACCAGTGGCATACAGGGAGCTTAGTCAAGGAGGGGTCAGAAAAGGTGTTTCCTCTGTAGTTCACTCTGATCACCAGCTCCACCCCTCCTCCTCCAATCCCAGCTCCACCCGTGCCCAGGCCTGTAACCTCTGGCCAAGGATGCAGGCCTAGGCAGGGGCCCCCAAACACCTCCAACTGCCGGCTTCACAGAGCTCAGGCCTCTGCCATCACCGGATCTGATCATTCCCCCTGCCATCGCCGTCTCTACCCTTGCTCCACTGGCCAGGCTGCAGGCCTGGGCAGGGGACCCCCAGATCCCTGCTTTACCAGCTCCACCGGTGACCAGACCCCTGTAATCACAGGCTCCACCCCTATTCCTCTGATTGCTGGCTCTGTGGAGCCCAGGCCCCTGTGATCTCTGGCCGTGCCCCTGCCCAGGCCTGAGGCATCTGGCGAAGGCCTCTAGCCTTGTCAGTGGACCCCCAGCCCCCTCTGATTGCCTGTTCTGCCCCCCAGGCCCCTGCCTCCCTGCCACCTGCGTGGCTAACAGGCCTGACCACTTCAGTGGTGGGGCTGAGCCAGAGTGGGTGCCGCCATCTTGTGGCTATGATGGCGTCCATCTTTTTCATGGAGTGACACCTAATTTGCATGTTACTCTTTTATTAGACAAGATGTGGCTATGGGCGCCTCCATCTTGTGGCTATTTTGGTGGCCATTTTTGTCACGGAGTGATGCTTAATTTGCATATTGCTCTTTTCTTAGATAGGATCTTAACTAATAAAAGCGTAATATTGAAATTGACCGTTTCTTCGGGACGCCCAATAGCCAATCAGGGCAATTGTATGCAAATTAACCCAGCCAACATGGCAGCCGCCACTCACAGAGTAAACAGCAGCTTCCGTTGCAGCAGGAGTGAAAGTGAAACTGTCTGCGCGCCAGCTCGCTTATCCTGCCTCCCTCAAAGCAAAACATGTTTGCAACAATGTATAAATCATAGAATCCTTGGGAGCTGAAGGAAGCAGGCCGGGCCTGAGTCTAAGAGTAACAACATGAGTAATAACATTGTTTCATTATAGAAGTTGCGAGCTGACGAGGCTTCTTATTAGGCCTCGCCTTAAAGGAACAGCATCAATTATAGAAGGTAAACAAACCCCAGAAACCTGCGTCCAGCCAGCCTTGCTGGGACATTGGGTCAATAGGAGCTGTGGGCAGCCTTAAAGCCCCTCACCAAGGCTGGTCAGGCACGCCAGCAGGTGGACATCCTCTGAGGGGTCCCAGACTGTGAGAGGGCACAGGCCAGGCTGAGGGACCTCCCGAGTGCACAGAGCAGCTGCAGGGTGGAACAGTGCAGGACCCAGGACCGGTGAGTGGGAAAGAGGTGGCAGGGTTGGCAGCCTGCTTGGCGGCTCCCCAGACCCTTTGCTGGGCACCGGGGAGCAGGAAAGAAGCAGTGGGGGCTGAGGGCCTGCTTGGCGGCTCCTCAGGCCCTTTGAGGGGCACCAGGGAGCGGGTAAGAGGTGGCAGGGGGTCGGTGGCCTGCTTGGCAGCTGCCCAGGCCCTTGGAGGGGCATCGGGGAGCAGGAAAGAGGCAGTGGGGCCGAGGGCCTGATTGGCGGCTCCTCAGGCCCTTTGAGGGGCACTGGGGAGCGGGTAAGAGGCAGCGGGGGGTAAGTGGCCTGCTTGGTGGGCTTCCCAGGCCCGTTGCGGGGCACCAGGAAGCGGGAAAGCAAGGTGGCGGGCTGGGGAGCGGGAAAGAGGCAGCAGGGGGTTAGTGGCCTGCTTGGTGGGCTTCCCAGGCCCCTTGCAGGGCACCGGAGAGCGAGAAAGAAAGGCAGCAGGACGGGGAGCAGGAAAGAGGCTGCGGGGGTCAGCGGCCTGCTTGGTGGGCTTCCCAGGCCCTTTGGGGGGCACTGGGGAGCGGGAAAGCAAGCTCTTGGGGGCTGGGGGCCTGCTTGGTGGCTCCCCAGGTCCCTTCCGGGGATCAGGGAGCAGGAAAAGGCTGGCCTGACCACAAGGTGGGGTTTTCCCTGCTTTCTGGTGGCTGGAGGAAGATGGGCAGTACGCAAGCTTGGGAGGCAGTCAGCATCCAACCCTGGCCACAGCTCAAAAAAGAGAACAACATGCAGGGGAGGGCAAGAGTGTGAGAGGTCAACATAGAGGGGGTGCCTGCTCCAAGCCTCCACGGTGTGCCTAGGGGCAGGCCCCCAGCAGGTAGACACACACAGGAGGACTGCTCCAAGCCTCAGATGTGGCTAGGGGCAGGTCCCCAGTGGCGACACACACACACACACACACACACACACATACACACACACACACAAAAGGTGCCTCGCAGACTGGGGACATCTACTGAGGGGGCAGGCTGTGAGAGGGGGCATGCTGGGCTGAGGGACCCCCACCCTCCTCCCGTGCACGAATTTTTTGCACCGGGCCCCTAGTATATACATACATACATACATACATGCATACATGTAACAACATTCCAAAAGATAATGAATGTGTTATTAACACATACTGATAAGTGTAAACTTTTAAATTATTTATAAAATAGATTTCTTAAGACATAGAATGGTTTCAGGTGTTAGGAATGGATAGTGTTGGTGAGAAAATGTTATTAAGAACAGGAATGTACAGTCCTTTGATTCTAGATAAATGATGTGGCTTATCAAAGGAGGCATAGAAGTTCTTATTAGTGTATTAGGTTGTAGACAGAGTAAGAATCTAAGAAAATAGTCAAATCCAGCTTTCCACCCATGTCAACACATCCCTGTGACATGATCATCTAAGCCATTATGGAATTCATGAAAGTTACTGGATATTCTTCCTCTTGTTAACCCTAATTTGATACTTGGATATACATGGAAGTTTCACCTTATTTCCTTCTCATATACCTGTTTGGTTATCAGATTTTTAATTGGTAAAATATTTCAGTCTTTCAGCCATTTCTCACATGACTTGATTTCCAGATTTGTTATCATCCTAACTGTCCCCTTGTGGACATGATACTTTTTGTTATTATTCTTGACATACAGTGCCCCAAACTGCACATAGGATTTTGTTTATGAGATCTGACAATCAAAAGATGTATCAGATTTACTGCTTCTTTCAATTGGGTACTGATATAGACCCAGATTGCATAAGTACTTTTGGGAGTCATAAAAATATTAATAATAGCTAAAATGTATTGACCACTTGCAGTATTCCAGGTAAAGTGCTAAGCACTTCATATGCACTATATCCATTTATCTTAATAACAATTTAATGAATTTCAATCTTTTATGAGTCTCATGTTAAAGGTGAGGAGAATGGAGCTTAGACAGGTTTACTTGCCCAGTGTAAGATATGCCCATATGCCTTGGTAATTATTGGAGGTAGGCTTCTAAATCAGGTTTGCTGTCATTAATAACTGGGTTTTTATCCATTGTATTACTATATTTAAATACCATGCCATCTATCAGACACTGCTGAATTTGCTGTTAATGAATTTTCTGGAGACTTTGATATTAATTGCTATTAAATCAGATGCTTTTGGTTTTTTAGTAGACATACATATAATTTTTTTGCATTTATTACAAGCTATTGTTACAGGTTGTTGTGGTTAAATTTTTTTCTCTCTCATTGATGTAACTAATTTTTCATACTATGTTCTCTAGTGTTAGCACTTGACAAATTGTCTGCACTAGTCTTACAGAGAGAGTTTTTGCCCAAAGTTGGTAATGATCTGTTAATCAGAAATTTTTGGTAAGAGTGTTTCTACCATCTGTAAATTTGTGTCACAGCACTGTTAATCAGCCTATATTTCTTTATTTTATCCATAAGGTTATGAGAGATGTAGAAAAAAAGTATTATAATTTCACTAATGACCTATTTTCAGGACTTGATAATTTTGTTTTCTTTCTAGGTAGTCAGTGAAATAAGTGCATCTCAATATTAGTTTTGACATTTAGAGTTTGTTCTTTTTTGAATTGTTCTTTATGTAGCTCATTATAACTTGATACTATGTATCTTAAATATAGATAATTTATTTTCAGTTTAGACAGTGGTAACAATTGTTAACATTTATAAGATAACTCATACTTGACAAAGTCCTTTTAAATAGTCTTCTTTAATCTCTCCTGAATATGTTACATAAGTGGTATTCATCTTGCCATTTTTACAGTGATAAACAAATTTAAGATCACGTACCTTGAGAGTGACTTAGTTCTCATGACTTAATTTTCTAAGTCCGCATCCTATATTCTTTCCATGTCATATTACCTCTCAATGGTATAAATGAAGTAATTGGATGAACAATGGCCAATGAAGGGATTAAAAACATAATATGTGATTTGGATAGTTTAAGAAATAGTTGAGAGTTCAGGGTTGAGTGTAATGAATTTGAATATACCCATAAAAAGAAAAGACCCAAGTACCCATATGTAATGAAGAAAAATTTTTGGCACAAGTCAAATTTTCAAGGTTATAACCTTTGGTTATAAAAATTAAAGAATAATAATTAATAATCCTTCCTATATAATAAAATGATAATATGCAAATTGACCCTAACAGCAGAACCACTGGGAATGACTTGTCACTATGACACACACTGACCACCAGGGGGCAGATGCTCAATGCAGGAGCTGCCCCCTAGTGGTCAGTGTGCTCCCACAGGCGTAGCTCAGCCACAAGCCAGGATGACAGCTACCAGCACAGAGGTTGTGGTGGGAGACTCTCCCGCCTCCTCAGCAGCGCTAAGGATTTCTGACTGCAGGTTAGGCCTGCTCCCCGCTGGAAAGTAACATCCCCCAATGGCTCCCGGGCTGCCAGAGGGATTCTGACTGCTAGGGTAGGTCCGGTCCCCTGGGGAACGGGCCTAAGCCAGCAGGTGGACATACCCCAAGGGGTCCCAGACTGCAAGAGGACATAGGCCGGGCTGAGGGATCCCCCCAAGTGCACAAATTTTTGTGCACTGGGCCTCTAGTCTACTCTATAAAAGCAAAATATTAAAATTAACCGTTTCTCCGAGACGGGTAAGCCATGCCCACCAGCCAATCAGAGCGGCTGTATGCAAATTAGCCCAGCCAACATGGCGGCCGCCACTCACGGACCTGAGTAAACAGCCCTTTCCATTGCGGCAGGAGCGAAAGTGAAGCTGCGCCCGCTCAGCTCAGCTCCGATTAAACTGCCTCTAGCAAAA
>PVJC01023135.1:0-26570 GCA_004026665.1 Murina feae
TAAATACACACTAAATAAGCAGTAGCTAATATTATCTTCATAGGATTGTCACTCTACTCTCCCTAATGTGGTTGTTCTAATGTGCTTTAATTTAGCCTCAAATTTGAGCTATAAGAGCATCTCCTCATCCTATGTTAATGATCATGACTAACGGGTATAGAGGGGAATGTTTCCTTATAAGGTGATCAAGTGATATGGAATGTTAGGACATGGAAACCCAGTATGTTAATCATAACACAAATTAGCTGGAAATTGGTTGCAAGGACTGGAGGCAAAGCTGTGTTATTTTTTATTAGTATGAGTTTTTGTGTGTGTTTTTTTCCTTCATAGAGAAACTGATATAGTGTGTAAGGTCAGTTGTGCCTGGTTCTGTTGGTGAGTTTTAGGCTGGTCACTTGAAATTGCAGTCCCATAAGGTCTTTCTTCCTAGCCACTGGCCCTAGCACTCTCCATGAACTCCTAAATTTTGGGTCCAATACCTCAACCTCAGTTATAAGGCCTTTTCCTGTACCTTTCCTCCTTCTTCCCTAGTACAATCCCCTACCTATTTCCTCATTCAAGAGATTTCCATTTAATGCATTCCTTTCTTAGAAACTGATTACATAATAAGAAAGACAAAACTTTTAAAAGTTTGATGGTATTGTTTCTCCTTCCAAACCTTCTCTTAGCCTAATCTAATTTCACAATCATTTTAACTATAGTCATGCATTGCATAATGTTTTGGTCAACAATAGACTGCATATGCAACTGTGGTCCCATATGATTATTATGGAACTGAACAGCTCCTGAGCCAAGTGATATCATAGCCATCCTATGGTATAATGCAACACATTACTCACATGTTGGTGGTGATCCTTGTGTAAACAGGCCTACTGCAATAACAGCCATATAAAAGTGTAGCGCATACAATTATGCACAGAACATAAAATTTAGTAATGATAATAAATGACTATATTACTAGTATATGTATTTACTATACTGTACTTTCCCTCTTATTTTAGAGTATACTTGTTCTACTTATATAAAAAAATATTTGCTGTAAAACAGAATTCCGTGTTATGCCAGCTTCAGCCTCAAGTATCTGTGTTTAATGTGTCTCTTGATTGCATAATTTTCTCTTGTGATTGAATTAATTTCATATTGTTTTGTAAATTTATTGTAGCCTAAGTGAACAGTATTTTTGAAGTCTACAGTAGTGTACAGTAGTATCCCAAGCCTTCACATTCACTCACCATTCACTCTCTGACTCACCCAGAGTAACTTCCATTCCTGCAAGCTCCATTCATGGTAAGTGTCCTATACAGATTTACTATTTTTATTTTTTATAATGCACTTTTACTGTACCTTTTCTATGTTTAGACACAGAAATACTTGTCATTGTGTTAGAATAGCCTACAGCATTCAGTATAGTAACATGCTATACAAGTTTGTAGCCTAGGCGCTATAGGCTATACCATGTACCCTAGGTGTGTAGTAGATTATGCCATGTAGGATTGTGTCAGTGTACTCTATAATGTTCAACACCAATGAAATCTGGCAAAGACAATCTGGCTTGACTGGAAACTTGGGTATTGGAGGAAGGTGACAGGCAATGTAATGACACAAGCATAGTTTGACGAATATATTTTAATAAACACTTAAAAAGGTCAATACTGCTTGGCCATGTTGCTCAGTGGTTGGGCATTGACCCATGAACCAGGAGGTCACTGTTCCATTCCAAGTCAGGACACATGCTTGGGTTACAGACTCAGTTCCCAGTAGGGGGCCTTTAGGAGGTAGCTGACTGATGATTCTTTCTCATCATTGATGTTTATATTTCTCTCTTCCCTCTCTATTCCTCTCTCAGAAACCAGATAAATAAATAAACAAAAAAATAAATAAGTAAAATAAAATAAAAAAGTTCAATGCTTGCAATTTCTCAACATAATAATCTATGTCTATGACAAGCCATATTGAAGTAAGTACATATTTCAGACAGTAAAACCTGAAGATGTGACCTTAACTCTCAACTCTGGAATAATTGTGCACTTTGGGCAACTGGTAACTTTAAATGGCTTCTTTAGGCTTTGGCAACTTGAGATCAATAACGTCCACCTATGGACTCCAGAAAAAGTACCAGATGAACCTATCCACCTTTTACCTACCGGAAATAAGATATTAGTCAGATTCATATGTGCTCTCCCCATGTCTAGCATCAAAAAGGTCTTACAAAAATAAGTGTTATATCAATGTTGCATTTTATTCCTGGAGCCTTTAGAATGAAGATGGTCTAGGAAATAAGACTGTATCTACAGATGACAAGATAGGAAAATGGTGAATTTCCTCTTAAACTCCTCTCCCATTCTTCCTTCTTCTACTGCCAAAGTGATGTTTTCAAAATCAGCCCAGCCAGTGTAGCTCAGTGGTTGAGTGTTGACCTAGGAACCATGAGGTCACTGTTAGCTTCCTGGTCAGGGAACATGCCCAGGTTGCAGGCTTGAGCCCCAGTGTGGAGTGTGCTGAGGGCAGTGGATCACTGATTCTCTCTCATTGTGGATGTTTCTATCTCCCCCTTTCTCCCTTTCTCTCTGAAATCAAATATGCCCCATGAAAGCCCCATTACTTTAAAAAGAAAAGTCAAAACTTTTATTAGCTCCCATTTCTCTTTGGATAAAATATACATTCTTAAACATGGTTGACACACCATTGCAGGTCTAGTCACTGCCTTTCTTTCCAGCTATATCTTCTATCATTCTTAAGTTTACCTGTGGTATGCCACTCTACTGGCCTCTGTAAAGACAGATGTTTTCCATGTTTGTTATGTTTTCTTTCTCACCTCATTCACTTAGTTAACATGTGTCCATGTTTTTATATTTCAGTATAGGGGTGTGGTCTCAGGGTAAGCTTGGGCCATGCTCCTCTGTTTTACACATTTCAAACACTTTATTTATATCCTAGTATGAATTCTGATTGTGAACAGGTTATTATTTAGTGATTATTTATTTACTATGAGTTTCAGCACTAGGAGTAATAACTACTGGGAGAAAAGAAAGGTCTTGGCTTTAGCAGTGTCTAATTTGAAAACACAGGAGAAAGGAATATTGCCTCAGAAAGGTGTGATTTAGGCCTGTATGTTTTATGCTGGAAGATAATAGATCAATGTTTGTTTTTTTAACTAACTCAGATAATCTTTTTTGCATAGATTTGAATGAAAATATGATTCTAAATCATGTGGTGCTACTCATGGATTTTTTAAAAAATGTACAATAGTAATATTGAGAACAATATTATCAAAATGAGTCTTCAATTTTTAAAAAAATGTTGAAAAACTGAGTTTTTATACCTACAGTTCTTATATTTCTACAATTTCAAGGTCACCTCTATAAGTTAACTATATGACAAAATGCTAAGAAGCAATAGACTTTGGTTTTATAGGTAATGGATAAAACTGAAATGACTGTTTCAAGAAATGGAATTATCTTATGTCATAACACGTTCAGAAGTCAATGAATGTAATGGAATTTATTTTGCTCTTCCATTGCACTACAGAATATTACACAGTTAAATTAAGTCAGGTACCCCTTTTTTTGAGTTCCATTAGTATTGTCATAAAAGGTGCCACTTCCAGTCAAATGTCAATACTTGGAACTTCATTCGGTCAGTTCTATGATATTACTTCCCATCAATGTCACCTCATAGAAACTAGTTCTTGAAATTACATTAAAGTCAATGTATTTTATAAAATTTAATAAGAATTAAAGGTGTAACATATGATATTGCTGAAATAAACATAGCAACTATAAAGAATGGATATTTTGACACAATTTACTATTTATAATCAGGCATAATTTATTATTAAATTGCCAACATGTTCTGTATTTTAAAAATCAGACATGTTTAATCCCCTAAATATATGATTTTATACAACAAACATAAGAGAAAGAATAACCAAAAATTTACCTTTTTGATTTTATGTGTTTCATAATATCTTTTAATAAATTGAATGTAGGATCATGGTTCTACTTGACTACTTGCTAGAACAATTGTCATGGGAAAGCTAAGATAATGTATAATAATAATTCAGTGTGATCTTAATACTAAATTCATAACCGAAAAATATTTCAAATTAATTAATGCATGAGTAATAGAAAACACATACTTAAAAATAACAAAAATCTTAGCAAATGAAGGGAATTCAACCAGGACAATACCTCTTTGAACCACCAGAAAAGCACCTTCTTTGAATATTAAACAGCGTCTTATTTGTTTGCTTTAAAGGTAAGAACTTAGTGAGATTTATCTAGAAATCTGGAAATTAAGAATGGAAATAAGTGATTGCCTAATCACTCCTGCTCATCACCAGTTAGCATCTAAATGAACATATATGTTCATGCAAAGTTTTAAAACTCCATTTAACTGTAGGAGATAATGCCTGATTCGCATTGTTCCGGAACATGTCATTAAGACCAAAGGTCAATGCATTTTATCCCTTATTCAAATAAATGCTTCTAGAGTGCATTCTCAGCACTCACCCACTTGAGTAAATGAAAGGCAGCAGCACTCAGTAGAGAAAAAATATGTGAATTCATTTACATCAGACAAAAATTGAACAGAAAATAGTCGAACAAGGATAGTAGGTGCAAGTGGAAAAAGTTACTGAAATGGCCAAAATGCCTAATTTAGTACAAGTGAGAAAACCAGTCAAAGAAGATATGAAGAAATACAAATCTAAGGACTGGCACCTTGTTTTGAAAAGCTTGAGATGATGAACAATAGGTCATTGTTATTTAGAATCATATTTATATAACTTCATTAAATTTGGGAAACAGAGCTAGTTTTTGCTTTCCAGCTTCACACACACAAACACCACATTCACAAGTCAAGGCACTATCAGTAATGGATATCTAACTTCTTGTGATTTTTAGATTTTGTATTTCTGAAAATTTTAAGGGTGAGGCTAGTACTTAAGACTAGTGCTAACAATATTTTTGTGCATATTTCACATAGTAAGATTTACTAAATAACCAAAAGAGTATAAATATTGTAAACAAATACTAAAATAAACAAAAAAAGTATAGTTGACTAAAAGTTAAGTGCTACATTGAGCATTTTATCCACTTATCTTGTTATATCACCTTTATAGACAATTGGAGGCATTTGGCCTCAGATAGGACACGTAACTTCCAATAAGTCACAGGACTCCTAAGTGGTAGAGGAATTATTCTGATTCAGGTCCAATTTCAAAGTGCAAGTACTTTTTTTCTCTCCAACAAATACCATAAAGTGGAGCAATTATCTTATCAATTATAATGAAGTTTAAAACAAATATGTATGTCTTTATAAACCTGGTTTTTTTTATTTTTTTTGCTGATTTGCCTACTTATCTTTTAATTTATTCAATAAATATTTAACTGTGTTTATTTTCCAGAAATTTTAGCATATATAAGAAAAGACATAAAAATGAATAAAGAGCCATAACCAGTTTGGCTCAGTGGATAGAGTGTCGGCCTGCAGACTGAAAGGTTCCAGGTTTGATTCCGGACAAGGGCATGTACCTTGGTTGTGCGCACATCCCCGGTAGGAGGTGTGCAGGAGGCAGCTGATCAATGTTTCTCTCTCATCAATGTTTCTAACTCTCTATCCCTCTCCCTTCCTCTCTGTAAAAAATCAATAAAATATATTTTTTAAAAAATGAATAAAGAATTACAGTATGATATAATTTTTAAAATGTTGAAATGCGGTGGTAATGGTATTGTGGAAGTTTTTAAATGAAGTGCTTACCTCAACTGCAAGAGTGTGAGGCTTGTCTTGCTCTGTGACAAGAATGTGTCACTAAAAAACCATATGATTGTCATTTTTGAAATGAGGGCACCTAGACACCATTCTGAATATGAAGATAAGAGGTCCAATGTTGAAAAGCCTTAGAACTCGATCTGATGAGTTTGGATGCTACCCTAAAATTTATAAGGGCCAAGGGGTATTGGCTTTGAAAGAATTCTAGACAGATATATCCATGAACAGCTTTTTATTATACAGATAAATCCCCAATATTGCTTAAAGAATGTCTTAGGAAAGAGAGATTCAGAGTGCCTGTTTGCCATTATGCACATGAAAATTAAATCGAAGTAAGTATAAAAGAGAGAAGAACCAGGAAAAGAGCAAAGCTTATGTAGTGTCAAGAAATCTGCTAAGGCGGGAAATCAAGAGTAAGGTTAAAGATAGAGTCTTACCATTGCATTTCAGCTTAATTGTATAGTATACATATAGCCATGCATCTAGTTAATTGGGCTAATTTGATAAGCATGACTGACTGCAATTTATTTAGAACAAACTAATAATAATTTTGCTTATTAAGGATGCTTTAAATGTATGCAAAAGAAAAGGAGTTGAAAGAGACACAAGTTCCTATCAATCAGACTTCCTGGTTGCAAAATAACAGTAAATAAAACAAAAAAAATTATTGACTAGGTAGCAGGTTAGTTCATAGAATTTATAAGTCTGCTGGGCAATTGAACTCTGAAAATAGACAGAGCGCAGGATGGCTCACCTCCAGGCATCCCAGCAAAGTCAGTGCTGCCCCCCTTGCCCCTCACATGTGCACTATAATACCTCAAGTACAAAATACAACTGGGTCGTGGGGACTCGGAACAGAAAAACAGAATGTCAACATATCACACTAATAGTTTGTCTTGATTACATGTTGAAATGACAATGTTTTGAATTTATTCCTTTAAATAATATATATTTAAAATTAATTTGACCTGTTTTTTAATTTTTTTTAAATATATTTTTATTGATTTCAGAGAGGAAGGGAGAGGGAAAGATGGAAACATCAATGATGAGATAGAATCATCAACCGCCTGCCTACTGCATGCCCCACACTGGGGATGGAGCCCACAACCTGGGCATGTGTCCTTGGCCAGAATCAAACCCGGGACCCTTCAGTCCACAGGCCGATGTTCTATCCACTGAGCAGAACTAATTAGGGCTTTATTGTTTTAATGTTATTGCTAGCTATGTGAAAGTGAGATATGTGGCTTGTTTTATATGTCTATTGGGCGGCACCATCTAGAAGACTAGCTGGAGTCTTCTGTGCATATCTGTGTGTGTGTGTGTGTGTGCATGCCTCTTGTGTGTGTGTGTATGCGCACGCATAGAAAAGAAACAACAGGAATTTTGGGGAAAATGACAAAAGCATTAAATTATAGCATTAGATTATCATCTTTTCCCTCTAATCAACATCAGTTTTACCATCCTGAACACTGATTCTGCTGTGGGAAGGTAAATAGAGGGATAAAATAGCATGGGCATTGCAGATAACTCAGCTGATGGGTCACTGAAAGGTATAAGAAAGAAGAAATTAAGGGAACAATCTTCTCTTTGTAAGTGGTAAGAAGAAATGCTAATGAATATGGGTGTTTGCTATTTGACTAATTCCAGTAATTTCTTGACATATACCTTCATTAGATTAGACCTAAAAACTGAGTAAAATGCCTACAAAACCAATGTTAACAGTGTAAGAAAAAGATAAAGCCAAGAGTCATTTAAGTTCACACCGTAGAGTAGTAAGAACGTGGTTTTAATTTTACTGCCGTATTGCACTCACACTGATGTGTGAAAATGCATTGAGGATGGTGCCTGTGGAAAAAAAAAATCCTAATCCTGCTACTTGTCATCAGCCGTGTAAAACACCAGCATGCATACTTAGTGAAAGGAAATTCTTGAACTGTTGTGTGCAAGGAAGTCTGATTTTTTTCAAGAGTAATCAGAACAAGAGCAAATGCTGACCCGCTGTTTCACACAATAGGATCCAGTTCTTGTTATGCTCATTAAACTAAGAATTGCTGAAGAAAGCAAACGTTGCGCAAGGGACAACACCTATTTCAGCTAATAATTTTGCCTTAGGCTGAGAAGGGAAAGGAAGACCCTTTTGAAACTTTCTAACCGTATGTGGCAGTCATCTCACCGAAAGGAAAACTCCTCCACAAAGTTTCCTCCACAGAAATGTCATTATCTCCAGTCACTCTTCTGATTATTCTGCATATCAATCCATCAGCCAGTTTTCTAGGTGCAGTTTCAGAGATGACTGTTAATGCCAGTAGCAATTATGAAGAAAATTGATCCTGTGGAAGCAACAGTTTGATGTCATTCCAACAAATGACTTCTTCCCCAAACACTAGAACCTTTCCACACTGAAAAGCTGCAGCAGACATAAAACAGAAGGATTGCTTTGGCCAGGTGATTGAACCCTCAAAATCATAACATGCAGGTGTGATATTTTAAAGATACACAATGAAAATTATTTAATGGGCATAGATACTGCTCATTTGAAGGATTAATAAATTTCAAAGCAGATGAAGACAAGATTTGATTTTAGTGTCATGGCTGCCTGGATTATGTTTCTTTACTAGAAGACTGGTGCACCAAGTTTGCACACAGGTAGGGTCCCAAGGCCTGACCGGAGATCAGGGCGGATCAGGTTCCCTGACTCCTGACCTCTCTGCTTCCTCCTTCCTTTACTCCTTCAGCGCCCAGCCACTGCCACTGGTCGCCAGCCACGTTCTGTGCTTCCCTCTGGTGGTAAGCGAATGTCATAGCAAGCAATCAAACTCCCAAGGGGACAATTTGCATATTAGCCTTTTGTATACAAGAAGGTTATTTTTAAATATGTTTTTATTGATTTTAGAGAGAGCTAAAGGAAGGGAGAGGGATAGAGAGATAGAAACATCAACGAGAGAGCAATGTCGTCAATCAGCTGCCTGTTGCATGCTCTCCACTATGGATCTAGCCCACAGCCTGGGCATGTGCCCTAACCAGAAATCCCACCGGTGACCTCTTGGTCCCTAGGTCAATGCTCAACCACTGAGCAACACTGGCCAGGCCTGACTGGTTTATATTCATAGTCATGCACAAACAAAAGAAAAGCTAATTTCAAACATCTAAGTACCACAATTCAAGCAGTAGATAACTGACAAAAGTATAATTTCTTTTTAATTTATTTGTTTTTTTAATTTATTTATTGATCAAGTTATTACACATGTGTCTTGATCTTTCCCTCTTACCCCCACCCTCCTCTATCTTCCCTCTGAGGTTTGATGGTCTGATCCATGCTTATCTGTCTCTGGATCTGTTTTTGTTTATCAGTTTATATTGTTCATTATAAGCCATAAATTAGTGAGATCATATGATATGTATCTTTCTCTGACTGGCTTATTTCACTTAGCATAATACTCTCCAGTTCCATCCATGCTGTTGCAAATGGTAAGAACTCCTTCTTTTTTACCACAGCATAGTATTCCATTGTGAAGATGTACCACAGTTTTTTAATCCACTCATCTGCTGATGAGTACTTAGGCTGTTTACAAATCTTAGCTATGGTGAATTGTGCTGCTATGAAGATTGGGCTGCATATGTCCTTTCTGATTGATGTTTCTAGTTTCTTGGGATATATTCCTAGAAGTAGGATCACTGGATCAAATGGGAGTTCCATTTTTAGTTTTTTGAGGAAACTCTATACTGTTCCCCACAGTGGCTGCACCAATCTGCATTCCCACCAGCAGTGTATAATTTCTTGCGGAGTAAGTATAGTTTGAATTGAAGCACCATCAAGACAGCCAGCTGAATGTATGTTTCAAGCTTTATTATACCATATCACATCTAGAGTTAAAAGGGTTGTGTTTTCCTTCTTCTTTAAAAAGATTTTTGCTTTTTACTTTCCTCCCAGGTTTTATGGAGATAGAATTGGCATATGACATTGTGCAAGTTGAAGGCACTGGCAGTGATGTGGATGTGGATGCTCAGTCTCTGAGCATAAAACTCATAAATCCCCACATTAATCTGAATAGTTTGAAACAAGCTGCCTTAGAATATATAAGGGTTTTAATAGAGTCTATGGCAAACATAAGCTTTTCTGAACTTATTGATAGTTGCTTTGATTTGGGTTCATATAATCAGTTCAATAAAGCCCAATGCCTATCACTTTAACTCTATTCCCACAGTAATTTAGGCTCCCAACATTAAGGCAATTTCTACACGTTATATGCATGGAAAAACAAGCCCACTAGGCCAGAACAAATAATGGGGCTTTGCACAAACAAATGATAATTGTGAATAGTTACTAAATTTCCACAGATGCTTACCACATGCCTTGCACATGCTCAATCCTTTGATATAATGTGTCTCATCTTTAAAGGAAAGGGTCAGCTATTCAGGGTCTGCAGAGATCCTGAGGAAGAACAAAGTAGGAGGGGTCTCAATACCAGATATCAAGCTGTATTACAAAGCCACTGTTCTCAAAACTGCTTGGCACTGGCACAAGAACAGGCATATAGATCAATGGAATAGAATAGAGAACTGAGAAATTGACCCAAATCACTACACTCAATTAATATTTAACAAAGGAGGCAAGAACATACAATGGAGTCAAGACAGCCTCTTCCATAAATAGTGTTGGGAAAATTGGACAGATACATGCAAAAAAACGAAACTAGACCAACGACTTACACCATACACAAAAATAAACTCAAAATGGATAAAGGACATTAACATAAGATGGGAAATCATAAAAATACTAGAGAAATTCACAGGCAACAAAATCTCAGACATATGCCAAAGCAATTTCTTCACTGATACAGCTCCTAGGGCATTGGAAACTAAAGAGAAAATAAACAAATGGGACTACATCAAAATAAAAAGCTTTTGCAAAGCAAAGGAAACCATCAACAAAACAACAAGAAAGCCTACTGCATGAGAGAACATATTTGTAAATGTTATCATCGATAAGGGTTTAATCTCCAACATTTATAGGGAACTCATACAACTTAACAAAAGGAAGATAAACAACCCAATCAAAAAATAAACAATGGACCTAAGTAGATACTTTTCAAAAGAAGACAGAAGAAAAGCCAAAAGACATGAAAACATGCTCAAAGTCACTAATCATCTGAGAGATGCAAATCAAAACAATAATACTGTACCATCTCACACCTGTCAGAATGGCTGTCATCAACAAATTAACAAACGACAAGTGCTGGCGAGGATGTGGAGAAAAAGGAACACTCCTTCACTGCTGGTGGGAATGCAGACTGGTGCAGCCACTGTGGAGAACGGTATGGAGTTTCCTCAAAAAGTTAAAAATGAAACTCCCATTTGTCCCAATGACTTCACTTCTAGGAATATATCCCAAAAAACCAGAAACACCAATCAGAAAGGATATATGCACCCCTATCTTCATAGCAGCACAATTCACCATAGCTAAGATTTGGAAACAGCCTAAGTGCCCATCAGTAGATGAGTGGATTAGAAAACTGTGGTACATCTTACATGGTGGAATACTACACTACTGTAAAAAAGAAGGAATTCTTACCATTTGCAACAGCCTGGATGGAACTGGAGAGCATTATGCTAAGTGAAATAAGCCAGTCAGAGAAAGATAAAAACCACATGATCTCACTCATTTATGGAATATTATGAACAACATAAATTGATGAACCAAAACAGATCCAGAGACAGAGAAGCATCGATCAGACTGTCAAACTCAGAGGGAAGATAGGGGAGGGTGGGGGTAAGGGGGAGAGACCAACCAAAGGACTTGTATGCAAGCATATAGGCCTAACCAATGGACACAGACAACGGGAGGGGGTGGTGGTGAGGGCATGTGTGGGAGTAATGGGGGGGAAGTGGGGATAAGGACACATATGTAATAACTTAATCAATAAAGTTTTATAAATTTATTTATTTAAAAAATAAATAAAGGAAAGGATCAGCTCTCATCTTTCCCATGTTTAAAGATGATCACACTGGTGGCAAATAGAAAGGATCCTCTTGGTATAGATGCCCTTTATTTCACAGCTGTGCTGTTCATTACAGGCACTCAGTAAGAAGATAATGGGGGTATAAATTCACTAGGGTGTATATTATTTAATTTTTACATATTTCTTGCAGTTTAAAAAGATATCTTAGACTGCTGTTAAAATAATTTGTATCAAGTAATATATAGTATCAACTTTATAAGTTATAACATTCATTTCAGTAGTTTCAACTAAATGAACTATAACATTTTTAGAAAATAACTTTATTCTAATAATTTTAAATAGCATATCAGCCTTCTCAAATTAAATACAGTAGTTTTAACATTTCCTGTTTATGATAAGAAATAATAAGAATATAAATAAGAAAATAAAAGTATTTTTTACTGTATTAATGCCTTAACGTCTTATGAATCTTTTCTAACAAAAACATAAAGTATGTTTTATTGGAAATATTTTCATTTGAAGTTATATTTAAAGTACTGAAGCTAAAGTGTGTAAAATATGTGTCATTTCATGTCATGAAATATGTGAATTAAGACACTTGTTTAAATACCCTGATACAGGCAAGAAAAAAATAAAACTTAAAAATACAATCTAAAAGTTTGTTTTATATTGGAGGATAAATATAATGTATTAGAATCTGATAATTTGTTATTTAATTTTTCTGATAATTTTTGTCAATTTTAACCATGGCCTAGCCTTCTAATGTTGAAGGTGAGTTGCATAAATTTGATGTGAAAAATATAATTCTAGGTCTAAAGTATAATGCTATGTCTGCCTGGCTGGCATGGCTCAGTGTCTGAGCATCAACCTATGAAGCAAGAGATCAAGATTGGATTCCTGATCAGGGCACATACTTACCTGGGTTACAGGGTCCATCCCCAGTGTGGGGTTGTGCAGGAGGCAGCTGATCAATGATTCTCTCTCATCATTGATGTTCCTCTCTCTCTCCCTCCCTCTTCCTTCCTCTCTGAAATCAATGTGTGTATCAATACACACACACACACACACACATATATTATAAATAAAATAAAATATAATGCTATGTCTAAATTTTTGTAAAGTGAGCTGTCTTTTTACTAGCAAAAGGCCTGATGCTTTTTAGAACAATTAGTAAAAATTTATCAACTATCTAAATTAATCAATGTTATAATCTAATATTATGGGTTATAAATTTCTTTACTTAAAAAAGTTTTACCTAACTGTTGAAATTCATTGTGTGGTTAGGTTTTATGAGCCTGGGTGAGGGGTTGAGGGCCGTTTTCAGGCTATCCACATCTCCCATTGACCCAATGTCCCAGTAAGGCTGGCTGGAATCAGGTTTCTGGGGTTTATTTATCTTTGATAATTGAAACTTTGTTGCCTTGAGTGGAGGCCTAGGCAGTCAATGAAGCTTCCTGTTTGCTTTAGCTCTGTGGCTTCTATAATTGAAACATTGTTGCCTTAAGCAGAGGCTACAGCCGGCCTAGGCAGACAGTTTTCTCCATCACTGGTGCAATGGGAAGCCTCCTGTTTGCTCTAGCTCCATGGCTGCCAGCTACCATCTTGGCTGGGTTAATTTGCATATAGCTGCTCTGATTGGCTGGTGGGCATGCCTTGGCTGCTGGGCATGGCTTAGGTGTAACAGAGTGAGGGTCAATTTGCATATTACTCTTTTATTAGATTAGATGTTTCTCTCTCTCCCTCTCTCTTTCTCTTTGAGATAAAAATATATATATTTAAAAAATAATAAAATGCAAACTTGCCTTTATGAGTGGTCTAAAATAATAGTGTCCAAAAACCCCCAAACAAATATGAGCTTTTTAAAAAAGACACAGATTTCCCAAAGACCTGAGAGAACAGATGTTCAATCAGCATCACTCTGTGAGTATCAATACTCCAGAGACACAGACAGTAGGTTTCTTCACTCCCTGTTGCTCTTGTGAGAACAAATCTATAAATGCATTCCACAGAGATTTGGCAAGTTAGTAACCCATGCAAAGCCCTTTTTTGGGGGAAAATAGGAGAAGCAGAAAAATAACACAGGAAGTAATAGTAGTTGGGCAATAACATCTCTGTTTAAAAGGAGACATGCATTCAATCAAAGAATTGTGAATATTTGATCATAGGCCTCTCTGTGTCTACCTACAGATAAGTATAATGCTGATTTGGAAATCTGCTGACCAAATAATGCTGCATAGTAATCTATACCAAATCTGTGCTGCTCATTATTCAGTGGCAGGTCATGGCTCCATGGGGCTCAGTTTACATCTCTGCTGGACTGCGAGCTTTGCATTTGGTTTCTCTGTGATCTACCTACCCACTGAGTCTCTTGGAGCAGTAGCTCTTTGAAGCACGTTCTTTTCAAAATGATGGGCGAAAAGGTTAACAGGAAGCCAAACAATATGAGCACACTTTGCGTCTCTACTTCGGTCATGTCTGTTCAGATTCCATTGGCTAAACAAATCGCAGGGCCATGTGCCCACTCAGTGGAGCAAGGGAGTTTATGTGTGCGACAGGCAGGTGGCCACACAAAGCTGAACAAAGGAGTAAATGTAAGCAAGAGACGAAAAGCTTCCCTCTTGTTGACAATTATTGACTTCCCTTCTATTTGCAAAATCCATTTATTTTCACCCAAATCACTGGAAGCTCTTACCCCATCTTGATATTATTCACTTACAAAACTGTAATGAGGATGAACGATAATAAATATAAAGCAACTAACACAGGTCCTTGGAAATAGGAATTGTGTTCTAGTTCTAACATTAGTCACAATAACGATAAACAGGATAGTTAATGTAATTGTAATGTTAATACGGTTAAACAACTTTCTGTTTTTATCTGAAACATTACCACTATGCTATATTAGGGACTATGTTATTGAAATGATTTGATAACATAGTAATATCCTTACTTGTTATATATAAGCACAGTAACTCCTGAGTAAGGAAAAACAGAGAATTGAATCAAATGAGTTAGACAGATGCCTTCAGACTTAACTTTCAAGTGCAATTGGTTTCCAGGGAGTGTGAAATCCCCGGAAACAGTAAGTGAAATTTAAGTTAAAATGAATCTTAATCATGTAATGTCCTCCAAAAAAACAGGTAACACAACACAAAAACATCCTTAGCAAATACAGGTTGGCATGTAAGTTCTAATGTAATATACTTGTATTAAAAACCATGATAGGCCTTAGCCAATTTGGATCAGTGGAAAGAGCATAGGCCTGAGGACTGAAGGGTCCCAGGTTCGATTCCGGTCAAGGGCACATGCCTGGGTCAGTCCCCAGTGTGGGGCATGCTGGAGGCAGCCGCTCTCATCGTTGATGTTTCTATCTTTCTCACCTTCTCCCTTCCTCTCCGAAATAAATAAAAATATTTATTAAAAAAACTATGATATAATGAATTAAGGATAAATAGGAAAATATGAAGCAAAAATAGCGCACAAGTAGTAATATTGCTGTTTTTAAAAATTATTTACTTTTCAAATCCCACAAAATTATTGAAAACGGTATCTGATCCTTTGGTGCCATATATGGGTGTTTAATGGTGCCATAATCAGCTAGCTTTCAAGTGATCACACGTATTCCTATTTCTCCTCTTGCTTTGCTTCTCTTCTGCCCAGCTGCCAGATGGGGACGTGCACAGTGGCCTCCTGCACCTCACCAACATCTCTGCTGAAATCCTACTGAACTCCGAGTGCTCCATTACCCATTGCATTCTGCCCCATTTGATCCACACGCATTTGCCACTTTGATGCCGGCACAGTACAAACAAGGTGCCCTAATCAAAGCTTCCCTGTTCCCTCCCGCTGAACCTCTCCTCGGGGCGCGGTTTCAGATCTGCTGCACAACATGACCGCTCATTTCGTAGCCTTTAATCCTATCACTCTGACACTTTGATCCGTCCATGGGACTAACTGGACCTCATCAAAGCTTTCGCACTTCTGTTTTTGACAGGCAGTGACAAAGATTCCAGAAAGATGTGTGGCTTTTTCTTTTTCTGTTTCTATTGAATTTTCTGTATCAATTATCCTCTGTTAATTCTGGTTTTAGATTATATTCCTTCATTTTGCTGGTGTTATATTTTAAAATGTATACTTATGTTTAACGAAGACTTGTCAAAGGCAACGGAATGTATCCTCATCAGAGTTGTATATCTCATAATTGTTTAACGCACCGTGGGTGTTTAATCAATGATTCTAAAATGCCAGAGGCTTAATGGAAACAATTAGTGGTGTGTGAAGCAACTGTATTAGTGTTAACTATAATATTTTAGATTGCCATCTTGGGAAAATACACTTCTAATGACCTTCACTGGAACACACTTTTGATTGTACGGTGATGATATTAGAAAGACTTCTTCGAGTGTTATAAACATGCTGACTGCCAAGTAAGGATGAAAAATTGCTCATGATCACAAGATTAGTAGATTGTCTTACTTCAATTTTTGCTCACACTTACAGAGTTGGACAAAATAAATTTATTGTTGTAAATATGCAAAAGAGTTTGTGTTTATGTTATTATTTATTAATCACGGTATTAATTTTCATACAACTAATATCTAGTGTTATTTTGTTGTTGTTTTCATCATATGTATAAAGAAGATTGAAGGACAAAATAATGTGCTTATGGAGTTAAAAAGATGACTGTCTTTTATTACCATATGCCAACCAATTGAATACACTCGGCCAGATCAATACCTTTGTAATTAACTGTGGTGTGTAAAGATCAGGGCAAGACACTTACCAATAATAAGTGTTTCATTAAGCTTTCAAAAGTGGTGCAAACACTTCTCATCTAAACCTAGACATGGATGTATCTTTCACTCCTTTTTAAAGTTTGTTTTTATTTTAATACTTGTAAGACATTGTAATGAAATTAAACACCTCTCAAATGCATTTGGAAAAAAAATTACATATCACTCAGAAACATATTGGCATAGCCACATTATTAACAATTTACTATGATTTTTAGCATAGAAGTTAAGCAGAGATTTGAATAAATATCACCTATATTAAGAAGTACTTTTTAAAAGTAGTTGATGTAAACTTCTGAAGGCCTGTCCAGATGTTTATAACTAGGCTCAAAATACTGTTTTTTTTTTTATTGGAAAACGTAGGAGAAATAATTTTGGACATTGCCCTGGCATTAACATTTTGGAATAAAGTGATTTGAATGGGCTCATCTAAAATTCCTGTGTTCCTATTTTTACACGGCTCTTTTACTAATCATTGGGCAAAACTACTTTAGTCATATAAATTGATTTTAGAAATGTCTAAATAATTGCAATTATTGTTTTAATAGCACTAGAACAGTTCCTAGGTCTCAGCTTTGTGTATATACATAACACACACACACACACACACTATCATATGCACACACATACACACATTGTAGTTGGTAGCGAATCAATTTGGCATAGCTTCCAGAGTGGTAGGTTGAAAACTCAAAGACATTGCATCTTTTTCTCTGTATTTTCACTTGTGATATTAACATGATGTGAATACCTGTATTTTCCTTTTTAACAAAGCATAAATCCAGGTCTCTCTGGATCCTGTAAAGAATAGAGAATGATTTTATTTGAAGTAATGAGTTCACACAAAAAAAATTAAAAATAGCTTCAAAGATATTATGTGACATTTCTCATATGGTAAAAAATGTCTTCAATAAAATCTGTGTTGATTTTTTTTTCAGGGATGGTGGAGATGTTACTCATTTCAAAGCAATAATTAGGAAGTAGATGTTTTTGCTAGAAGATACTTTTTTGGAACTTGACAACAAATATTTTTTGAATATAAATGAGGAAAATATTTTCAATACTTCACAAATTTAAAAACTAACTTAAAAGTTTGCAAAAGTTTTATTGTGAAATGTACATCCTAAAATATATGCATAAATCTTAAAGAATAATAAAGAATATATACCCTTCCATACATTATTAGAATGATAGAGAAAATATTACTACTATTTCAGGAACTCCAAATGTGTGACTTAGCACAAATCTTTTCTTTACCCTAAAATTTGTTAATGCCTTGTTTTCACTAATAATTTTTCCTGTTTGTGTCCATAAGTATACGTTACTTAATTTTTCCAGTTTTCAATTTTATACGAACAACATTTACTGAAGGAATTCATCTGTGATTTTAGTCTTTAGTCTATCCTAATTGTGTGATCAGGATATCCATCCAATGTACATCACACTATTTCTTTTTATTAGAGTGGAATATTGCATTTTGTGTGGATAATAATAGTGTTAGGAATTATATTGCTTGATTCTCATTTGAAGAAGGATACTCTGAAGAATATTCTTGTGCTTGCTTCGTAGTGCTGTGGGGTAGAATTGCTGTTTTGTGTTGTTGACTTCAGTAGTATTGCCAATTTATTTTCTAAAATTGCTGTGCTAGTTTATATAATCATAGTTTGGAGTTCTCATTACTTTGCTTGATCTACAACCCAAGATGTCGTCTGACTTTAATTTTTGTAAATCTGCTTGGTGCGAAATGACATACTGCTGTGAGTTTAGTTTTTATTTCTCTGATTAACAGTGAGTTAAGCGGTAAAGTACATGTTTAAGTGCCATTTGTATGTCTTCCTTTGCAAACACTTTATATATCTTGTCAATTTCTCTTCTGATAATTCTTTTTATTACTGAATTGAATATATTATCCATAGAAGTTTTTGCTAATTATGGGTTTCATATATTTCCAGTTTGTGACTTAAAACATTTTCACTTATTGCATGCTAATTTTCCTAAACCAATATTTTAAGTTCAATGTAGTTGAATAAAACAACCTTTTCTCTTGCAATTAGAAAATAATCATACTTTTATTTCTTCTTTTTAGTCCTTTACTGATCACATTATTTGTAAGTAAAATAATTTACTAAGCTCACTCAATCCTCAAATAAAATCTGACTAGCTAATTGACATTTCTGTTTTCTTTCTGATCTTAAATACTTTGAAATACTTAAAATAAATACTTTCACCATTCAATATAATACTTGCTTTATGACTTTTGAAAATACCTCTGTTAATCTAATAATACGTATTAGCAATTTATAATCTTTACAGCAGATGATGAATTTTAGATACGTTTGAAAATATTGTGCTGATGACTTTTTCTTTTTGATTGTTTTATGGTAAATAATGATGCTCAATTCTCTAATGTGAGACACACAACTTAGATCATGCTGTAGTACCCTTTCTATACAATTGCTCTTATCATTCACTATTCTAATTAGCACTATTGCACCTATGTGCTATTATATTTAGCACTTTTGAGATTTCCTGCAATTTTCTTTCTTGTACTTTTATGCTTGCATTTTAAAAATCTGTTGCTGTGTAATGAATTACCCAAAATTTTAGTGCTTAAAACAGAGAGTATAAACTTGCAGTTTCCAAGAGTCAGGGAACTGGGTTGTTGAGTGGCCCTTGCACAAAGTTTCATCTGAGGCTTGATTCTCTAACAAGTTCACTCATGTGGTTGTTGGCAAGATTAAACTTCTCTCTGTTTTTTTCTGCAGAGCAGCAGAAGGTATATTTCCATAGATTAGGGGAGCTGAAAAGCTGTAACACGTACATTTCCATAGAATGAGGGAGCTGGGAACAGCTAAAGGTCTATATTTACAAAATAAAGGGAAGGAAGCTCTTCATCCAGAAGGAGAAGAAGAAAGCCCAAAGAGAATAGGAAAACAATAAGGAAGGGGAACGGGAGAACTCAGGAGTTACTATAGTAACCAGTCCAAGGGAAGAGTGACCAATCAGAGGGGATATCAAGGCTCCAAGATCAGCAGCCTTTATAAGCCATGGGGAGAAGGAACTCAGTGGGATCCTTCCCCCCTCCCCAGGTGGGAGTCTGTACTTGTTCTTTAATAAATGTCCACCTTTGCTTTACCATCTTCTGTCTGTGGATTCATTCTTCAACTCTGATGGACAGAGAATCCGGGTTCCAGTCCAAAAATTCCATATCAAATTACAAGTTACATTTTATCATTTTTTGACTTATATTACATCTTCTAGAGATTATTTCTGTGGTAAATGTACATGTTTTCCACTATTAATTAAGGGTGAAAAAAATCCTATCCTCAAAACATCTGCTAAAACAGATTTGTCTGTAGAAAGGGTTCCAGTTCTGAATTGCACTGTTCAAACCATTGTCAGTATTCAACTAATAGCTAGTTCCATTTCGGGGGCTATATTTAAGCATTCATTCTTGCTGCAAGTTGTCTTATTCCCAATACAGAGGAAGTGAATTTTCAGATGTCCTAGCTAATTGTGAAGTCAAACTATCATTGTTGATTGCCCACGTCTGTCAGAATTGACCTCTTGCTTATCAATTCCTTTGTCCTGAACAGAGCTTAGTAGCTGTGAAACTTAGTTGCTATTGTTTCTTCACCTGTCTTAAAAATGCAAGTTGACTGTGGACTCTCAAAATAAGGGACCTCTGAAGCTGAAATACAGGGTTTTGAGCAACTGTGTTGTCTCCCAAAAGTGAAGAATAAAGTTGAGGACAAAGGCGGTTAGTGGGTGTATTGAGAGAAGCCAGGCCTGGAAGCAGTGCAGCTGGGGTTCCAGGTACAGGCCAGTGCTCAGAGCTCCTTCCCATGGTGTTAAAGTCTATCAGTCTTTTGCATAGGGGAGCCGGGGAGCACGTCTCCTGCCACCCACACGAGAAGGTGGCACACCGGGAGGAAGAAGAGGAAGCCACACGCTTTTTTTGGTACATATGCTTGTTAGCTCCTGATTGGTCCTTTTGCAGAATTTTGCCATAGCAACTTCCTTGGGTTTGGTTTTTACGCTTTAATACCTTGTGATTGGTTATCCACATGCTGCCTGTCCTCGCAACATTCATACATTTTTTTTAAAGTTCATGCCTATCTCATGTATGCCCTTCCCTCCCCGCCCAGTTGGGGTACCTTAGTAACTCCATTTAGCTGGGTTCCCCGCTTTTATTTCCTATCCCGTGGTCCCGCCCCTATCTACCTAGCTTCCTTCTGTGTCCTCATCATGTCTTATCCCTGGATATTTCTTCAGAAATTTCCTCCTCTCTGTAAAAAGGTTCAATTAAAAACAAATGAACACACAAATTAGTATTATAATAAAACTAGGGGCCCGGTGCACAAAAATTTGTGCACTCGGCAGGGGTTGGGGGGTACTTAATCCCTGCCTGTGCTCTCTCACAGTTTGGGACCCTGGAATCCATTGGGGCACACAGCACACACGGAGGGCACACCTCCCTGGGTGCTGTGTGCCCCCCACCGATTTCCAGGCCTCAGCCTCAGGGGCGGAGCTGGCTCGGATCCTCCGTCTCCTCCTCGCCCCCCTCAGGCTGCCCAGCTGCCTGGAATCCATGGGGGGGGGGCACTCAGGGAGGCTATCCCTCCCTGAGTGCCCGTGCCCCCACCCCATCATAGATCTACTTCCAGGCTGCAGGACAGCCTGGGGGCCTGGGCTGCCCTGCTCCGCCAGGCCCCAGCTGCCCTGCCGCCTGAAATCAATCGCGGAGGCTCGGGCACTCACAGAGGCATGTGTGCCCGAGCCCCGCGATCACAGACCTACTTCCAGGCTGCTTTCTGCCTGGAGGTGTGGGGCTGTGGGCGGTCGCTCCCGGCCTCCGGGTGTCCGCCGCCGCCATCTTGGCTGGGCTAATTTGCATACAGCCGCTCTGATTGGCTAGTGGGCGTGGCTTACCCTGTCTCGGAGAAAAGGTTAATTTTACTATTTTGCTTTTATTGGTTTAGATGTGATTGTAACCAGAAATTTCCATGAAAGCTAAAGGTCGTAACTTCACATTGATATTTTAAGGACCCTGACAGCTAATTTTATCAATAACATGTCCATTTTTTTCTCATGTTGCACAATGACTTTAGTGATGTAGCAATAAGTGACAGGCAGTAAATATCACTGTGAAAACAGAACAAGGTTTAATTTTATTTAAGGAAAATTAATTGATTATCTGAATAAGCATATAAGTTATTAAATGTAACAAATCTCCCCTAAATTATATATTTTCTTTTTCTAAGATGACTTTATTTATTTACTTGTTTTTATAAACCTTTATTGTTGAAGGTATTACATATGTCCCCCTTTTCCCTCCATTGCCCTCTCCCAGTCCCTCCTCTCCAAGCCTTCACCACTCACTATCTGAGTCAATGGGTTACATATTAGTTCATTGGTTGAACTCGTCCCTGGTTCCAACCTTCTCTGCCTTCCTTCTGAGGTTTGACAGTCTATTTGATGTTTCTATGTCTCTGGGCCTATTTTTGTTCAGTTTATGTTATTCATTAGATTCCACATATGAGTAAGATCATGTGATACTATTTTTCTCCAACTGGCTTATTTCGCTTAGCAAAATGCTCTCTGGGTCCATCCATGCTATTAAAAATGGTAAGAGCTCTTTCTTTTTTACAGCTGTGTAATATTCCATTGTCTAGAATAGATGTACCACCATTTTCTAATCCATTTATCCGCTCATGGACACTTAGGCTGTGACAAATATATTCTTTGTACAAATGCGCTATACCTTACCTCATTCATGGATAAAACTTCTTGTTCTCTTTATTTCATGTGACATTAATTATTAAAAATATTGCAAATTATTACCGTTTGCCTTTACTCTGAAGTGAGCAGTTTGAGCAGAAATAGAAAATATGTTTTGTAGATTTCTGGTGTTTTATTTGTGGATAGTACTTGTATTAGTTTGCTGAGGCCATCAAAACAAAATATTCCAGACTGGATGCATTAAACAATAGAAATTCATTTTCTCACAGTCCTGGAGGCGAGAAGTCCATGATTAAAGGTAATTTGCAGGAATGGCTTCTCCTGAGGCCTCTTTTCTTGGAATACAGATGTCTGCTCTCTCAAGGTGTGCATATGTGGGCTTCTCACTATGTGCACCTCATCTCTAGGGTCTCTCTCTGCAGTCAGATTGTGTTATATCCCACCTTAAAGGCCTCATTTGAATTTGTAATGTCTCATAGTCAGACCAAAGTTCTGCTAAGGCTTTTTTCCTGTCTTTATTTTTCTTTTACTTTCCATAACAAACTTCTTTCTATTTAAGTCTCCTATTCTTAAATTCTTCATCAGAGCCCAAACCCATCCTTCCTATATAAGCCTTAGTCACCATGCTCTGAAGAAAAAAACTAAATATAAAATTAAAAAATTAAAATATTTTTCTCAGAGTCATTTTGGGTATGGAAAACAAAGTGGCAGTATATAGGAAGACAGGATACGGCAAAATCACATATTTTAATATTGTGACTTTCAGTGCAAGGGAGAGTAAGGTTATAAAATGTTGTGCCTCTTATGCAATTGTCTCCAAAACTTCTGGGCTCAATATATTTTATCATATGTATGTAAAAAAGTATTTCACTTTAATTGGTGTTGTAGCTTGGTAGAGCAAGACATTGAGAATAATTCTCACCAGAGCAAAGTAAATAAATCAGACAACTGCTTTATTTGTATAAATGTTTTCCTATACCTACTATGTGTCATTCATGCTGCTAATGGTTTACCAATTGTGCAGCTATTCTGTAAATAAAAAAATTAAACTAAAATGACATCACTGCCCTAACCAGTTTGGATCAGTGGATAGAGTGTCGACCTGTAGACTCAAGGGTCCCAGGTTCGATTCTGGTCAAGGGCATGTACCTTGGTTGTGGACACATCCCCAGTAGGGGGTGTGCAGGAGGCAGCTGATCGATGTTTCTCTCTCATCGATGTTTCTAACTCTCTAACCCTATCCCTTCCTCTCTGTAAAAAAATCAATAAAATATATTTTTTTAAAAAATAACTTTTATAAAAAATAAAAATAAAATAAAATGACATCACCACATTTGGGATAATCTGGTAAGTGTAAGTAAGATGTGGTCAGGATCAAGAAAAATTAGGTTATGTGAATTGATTTGCAAAATCTTGTACACAGTTTTATTTTCCTCACATTATACATGACACTTGCTCTATTCCTCGAACAGTTCAGCTACCAGGACAATGTTCTTCCCATGGCAGATAACAGAAGGTGAAACGTGTGAGTAGACCCATGCAGAGATCCTTAAGTCTTTGTCTTAAGATTGACACATTGTCACTTTCAGCCATATTCCACTGGCTTGGTCAAGAGTAATCGTGTGGCCTGGATGTACAATAAAAAAAGAGGGTTAATAGTGGAGAACATTTTTTGAAGGAAAAATGCAAAATTTCATTTCTGAAGACATGTAGTTAGAGGTGATTCTGTGAAATCTCAGTACAGATGCAAAGCAATTAGTTGGATTTATGATTCTGGGCTTTAGAAAAGTCTTTGGAGGTAGATATATACTGAAAGGAATTGGGGTAATGATGACATTTAAGATTATGAGAGAAATAAAATCAATTTGAAGAAGAATGGGGAGTGGGATTACAGGAGTCTTGGATTTACACAGGTATTTAGATGTCAATTACAACATAGTAGGTCTGAAAAGGTGACTGAGACAGACAAATGTGCAATATAATGAAGCCAAAGAAAGTGAAAATTTAAAAATTAAGAAAAATTGCCCCTTCATATAATGTTGTTGGAATAATTAAGTAAACTGAAAACTAAATTATTTAATGGATTTTGCAAGAAGAGACAAATTTAGCAAGGACAGTATTGCCCAAGTGGTCGGAATGGGTTCTGACATTTTTAGTTTGCAGTCAATCTAAGAATTTTGAAGAACTAAGACCATTTATGTATGTATGTATGTATGTATGTATGTATGTATGTATGTATGTATTCATTTGATCCAGTAAACGTTTAAATTGAATTGATATGGACAGTCAATCCTGGGAATATGTCCTGATAAGAGAGGAGGTGTTATAAATTATAACTTTTATTTTCTCATCATGAAAGCCCTCGATATAAATAAAAGCTTCATTGATCAGATATAAAATTACAACATTAAATGTCAGTTTCACTACAAAAAATGCTTTTGGACAGTCGAATGAAATAAAATAAAATCACCTTTGCCAGGCATGCAAATCTCTGGAGTCATGCATTTACCTCAGTATTGTATCCTATATTTCATGATAAAAACATATCAATGAAATTATTTCTGGGTTTAAAATGATTTTCAGTGACAGAAAAGCAATGAAAAATTTAGTTGGATCTCGGAATGCATAAAATTGTATTGCTGGAATAGGTTTCTTTTCTAATTTAATTGTCAATTTTCTTTCAATTTCAGGAGAAAGTAATAGCGATATTGATCAAGAGTCCTCAATGTACCACCCTCCTTCCTTTACCCTAAATTTCAAAGACCCAAAGATTCAGCTCTAAAAGAATAAGTAAATCCATGATTTAAAAAAAAAAATCAGTCAAACTAGCCATTAACAAATATGCATTTTTAGCAGTGTCTGAAGAAACAAAATTGCAGTATTAAAGTTTACTGAAGACATTTACCTGAGGCTGTGCTATTTAGTACTCTTCACCCTTACCTCCTCCAGACTGGCATTATTATGGGTTCTAATTTCCATAAAATCAACTTTCAGAGACTGGCTATGGTAGTTCTGCTCAAACTGTATTTCTGCAGTTCTCAGCAATATCATTAAAGTAATCTATAGGTTTGATGGAAATTTGAGATCAAGTTGTCAATGAGAAATAATATATTTGAGTTCACAGCTATATGTATGAATCTGGTATGAACTTAAGACCAATATCCATATATATATATATGTATATGCAGAAGGATACCTTATGATCAATATTTTGAATAATTTAGTGTTACAATTCATAATCACATTATTCTAGACAATGTGAAGTTTTTTCTGTCAGTTCAATAACCTCTTTGGTTGGATCAATGTGCTTTATATATGTATTTTTAGAGTTATGTATTTATTTTTATCATCAATTTATTTATATAAAAGTAGCATGCACATAAAATAAAACTTTCAAAATGGACAGAAAATTATAAAAGGAAAAATATAAGTCTCCTCAACAAAAAGCCACACTACCATTTTGTTTTTGCAAGGTAATATTCTATTAACAGCAACAGCGCAGTGCCTTATTAGAGTTCTGAGAAACTAGGAATATCGTTTGGGAAGTGTATTGTGTCTAGTCAGTTTGATTTTTACTTTCAGTTATACTTATTTTTGAGATTTCCTGCCTAAGTTCAAGTAAGCTAAGATGTTAGGACTGAGGGGTCATTCTTGTTGGTTTGCTTGCTGGAAAGAAATCATGTTCCTGTTCAGTCCAGGGCTTTGTAAATCAGCTGTTAATGTCCCTTCTTAGGCTCTAATCATCTTTGTTTCCCTCTTCCTTTGGCCTGTGTCTCCTTTAATGCCACTCATTTCCACCAACCGCTGGACAGGGACAGGCTCTATTTCTAACCTTTCCTGCCTAGAGGAAGCTCAAAATCTCAAGGCATAAACAGTAATTCTTGAGCTTGACTGTACATTGGCATCTCCTGGGAGCTTTTAAAAGACGTGGATACCAGGGCCTCACTTCCAGATATTTTTATTTACTTGGTATTGGAAGTGGCCTGGTCATGGCTATTTTATAAAACTGTTGGAGCCCCTTACACGTCCAGCGCGGTTCAGGGTTCCTGTTCAGGGTTCGAGTTCTGAAGAAGGCTGCACACAAAATGAAGAGAGAGAGACTAGAAGAGAATCAATTTGGAAACTGGGGGACCAGGCGTGGCATCTTTCCTCTACCAGGGTAGATTGCCCACTGGTGGCTGGGTCTCACCAGCCTTTTATTGAGTCTCTGAGAAAACAACCATATCGTTAGGCAGGAAATTCCAAGCAAGAATTTTACATGTAATTAACAAGTGGGGATTTGCTGTAATTAACAATGTTTCAA
>PVJC01023136.1:0-26648 GCA_004026665.1 Murina feae
CAGCCCAAATGGCTAAAATAGTACCTTTCTGGTGTGATCAGAGGGAGATGTGAAGACAGAAGGATGAGAGAAAAGCACTTGAAAAGGATTCAACCCATCACTGTTTGCTTTGAAGACAGGTAACAGAGGCATTATTAGTTTCTGAGAGCTGCGGTATGAAATACTGCAAACTGTGTGGCTTAAAATAATAAAAATGTATTGCTTCACAGTTCTGGGACCTAGAAGTCTGAAATCAAGGTGTCAGTGGGGCTATGCTCCCTTTGAAATCTGTAGGGAAGAGTCCCTCCTTGCTTCTTCCTGGCATCTGGTGGTTTACCAGAAACCCTGGACATTCCTTAGTTTGCAGCTGTAGCACTCAATCTCTGCCGCCTTCATCACAGGGTTTCTCCCCGCCTGTGTTATCTCTGTGTTCCCTCGCCTCTTCTTATAAAGGCACCAACAATATTGGATTAAAGGACCATTCTCCTCCAGGATGACCTCATTCTAAATTACACCTACAGTCCTGTGCGACTTAATGAAGCAAACACGTTCCGAGAAATGTGTCCCCAGACGATTTCGTCATTATGCAAACATCAATATGCACTTACACAAACCTATCTGGGAAGCCCAGTACGGCGGCTGTATGGGCTATACATTCCTTAGGCTGGCAGTGCAGTGGGGACTGTTTACACCAGCACTGTCGCAAACACGTGTCAGCCCCGACAGACGGGTTTTCGTTTTGTTATGGTGGTGCTCGATGAAGCTTTGAATGTTTTGATTGTGGAGGCTTCACTTCAAAGCCTGCCCTGGAATAAGCACGGAGCCCATAGCAGGGCTAGGTGTGGAGCTCGGCCCCTCTCCGCCGAGGGCCTTTTGCGTTAGAGATCTTGGCTGAGTTTGATCCTTTGGGCTATTTGTTTTTATCTCTTCCCATTCTTCAAATTCCCGCTCTTACGTTTTAAATTCATCATTAAAGAGTGGTCCCACAAAACCCTAGACCCTACTGTGGACCCCAATAAAAGCAGGACCTTAGCCCCCTGCTCCCCAGAGCAGAATCCTCCCCCTTCTCTCCCTCCCCACTGCTGATCCCCCCTTGACCTCGCGGCCTGCCCCCTGAATACCTGGTACACTCCACGGCCTGTAAGTAAGAAACTCTTCTTCTTCTAAGTTTCCTAATGGTCATCTCTGGCAGGGCATTGTCCAATAATAAAAACTACAAGGTGAGTCCAATCCTAACTTTGGTTAGAAGGGGAGACGGCGGTGGGAAGCTCCCGGGGCCACGTGAGCCCCACGGCCCCTCCTAGCAGGTGACACTCCCTCCGCTGGCTGAGCCGCCCCGCGGCAATGCCTTCCCCTGCGTGGTTCTGACGTCTGTGACGTCACCACGTTACGCGGCCACGACTACGTTTTACGCTCTGACGTTTGCACGCTACGAAGTCAAGATGGCTACGACGTCACCACCGCTGCCATATCGCTAGTCACCAGCGGATAGGGCATTGTTAGCTCCATTTTAAATCTTATGCGCCTGTCGACCTATGTGCACTTCCCCCGGAGGGCTGTTCTGTGGCGCATGACTGTGTTTCCAAGGAAGTTCACGGCCACCGGCCCCAGGAAGTAGGCCTTGGACGCATCGTTTCGGAAGACGCAATTCAGCCCACACAGGACCCTGAGCCAGGAAATGTGGGTGCCTCCTAGAAGCTGGGAAAGGTAAGGGAACAGGTCTCCCTTTCCGCTTCCAGAAAAGACCGCAGCCCCGCCAGCACCTTCATCTAGTTGAGGGATCCCTGTGCCAGACTCCTGACCCCTTTGAACTATGGAATGGTGACCCTGTGTTGTTTAAGCCACTAAGTTTGTAGTAATTAGCTAGAGCAGCATAGAAAAGCAAGAGATAAGTACCCAGAATTTTATAAATAATCTTTATAAGGAAAATAGGACATTTTCAGCCAATAGTGCCGGAATAACCTGTGGACGAAAAAGGGACCGCATACTAAACCTAACAAGCTCAAGCGAGGCCTGTGTGGCAGCCTAATAAACTCAGCGACCGAAAGTAACCACACAAGATGGTCTGAAATTAAAACTTTCTGACTGAAAGCAGGCCATGGCAGGTAGTCATGTCCTAGGCTGGTGTCTTCCCTGACAAAAGTCAACCTTTACCTCAACGAAGCCTGTCTGTTGTCTTTTTGCATCTGGATAACATACTTTTGGAATGTCAGGGTAGCTTCCTCTATGTTTCCAGATTCCTCTTGGCACAGCCATGAGCACCAGAGAGAGCTGAGACCACAAATCCCCATTGTTATTGTTTTTCTGTTCATTGTTGACTGTTATTATAAGATTCCCATAAATGTAAAAGAAGTATTAGTTTTATCCATTCCCAGAGATTTCCCAGTTTTGCTTTCTCCCACCTTCCTAAGCTCTCTGTTGTAGACCAAGTTAGCGAGAGTAAGACCACCGACTCCAGTTAGGTCCTAAGCAGCAAGCGAGAATTTATTGAGCTGGCCAGGGCCTTCACAGGCACTTCCTTGCGGGGAAGCCTCGCCTGCAAAAGCCCCGACCTTGGTGCTAAGCAAGCTTTTATTCACTGGAACCACAAAGGACAGCTTGTTCTTGAGCAGAACTGAGGTCTATGCCTTGGAGATTGCAAGTTTCTGCAGAAATGGCAATAATCCTTATCTAATGGTTTGCAACACTTGTTCTGACGCTCCCTGCCATGGGGGCAGAGGAAAATTTTCTCTTCTTTTAACTCTCTCGTGTCTTTGCTTCTGCCTGCAAGGGGTCAGAGCCATCACACTCTCACCAATTAATTTCATGTAACCCATTTACAACTTCCTTTTATTGTCATATATAAAATAAGGAGCAAGCCCAGCTTGCATGGCTCATTGTTAGCATCAGTCTATGAACCAGTAGGTCAGGGTACGATTCCAGGTCAGGGCACATGCCCAGGTTGCAGGCTCAGTCCCCAGGAGGGGATTAGCAGGATGCAGCCAATCAATGATTCCCTCCCATTGATATTTTTCTCCCTCTCCCCATCCCCCTCCCCCTCCTCTTTCCCCCCTCTCCTCTTTTCCCCCTCTCCATCTCCTTTTCCCTTCCTCTCTCCCTTCCACTTTCCCTGAAAATCAATGGGAAAATATCCTCAGGTGAGATTTAAAAAAAAAAAAAATCATAGATCTAAATGTAAAAGCTAAAATGATAAAGCAAAATCATAAAAGAAAAAAAATAAGTTAGACTTTGCTGAAATGTATAATCTCTGCTCAGCAAAAGACATCATTAGGAAAATGAATAGACAAAGCACATCTGGAAGAAAATAATTACAAAACATATAGCTCAGAGGAACTTGTACTCAAGATATATAAAGTACTGCTATATCTCAATAATAAGCTAACCAACATTTTAAAGTGATCAAAATATTTGAACAGTTACATCACAAATGAAAGTTAAGCACATGAAAGAGTATTTGACATAATTAGTCATAGTAGAAATAAAAATTAAAATTATGTGCCAGAGGAGAGGGAGTTTAGGGGGATGAAAAGGTAGAGGGATTAAGAAATCCAAATTGGGATTAACAAAATATTCCTGGGGATGTAAAATACAGCCTAGGGAATATAGTCAGTAATCTACACTAATAATAGGGTAACATGCAAATTGGTGTCACTCCACTACACCCCAAGCCACGCCCACCAACCAATCAGAGCAACTATATGCAAATTAACCCAACCAAGATGGCAGCCGGCAGCCACCAAGCTGGAGCAAACAGGAGGCTTGGTTGCCCCAGTGATGGAGGAAGTCAAGCTTTCCGCCTGCCCTCGCTGGCTGTGGTCTCTGCTCAAGGCAACAAAGTTTCAATTATAGAAGATAAATAAATCCCAGGTACCTGCTTCTAGCCAGCATCAATGGGAGCTTGGGTCGCTGGTGGCCTTGGCCAGCCTACAAACAGCCATCAGCCCCTCACCCAGGTTGGCCAGGCACCCCAGTGGGGATCCACACCCTGATCCAGGACACCCTTCAGGGCAAACCAGCCAGCCCCCACCCATGCACCAGGCCTCTATCCTGTATAAAAAAAGGATAATATGCAAATTGACCCTAACAGCAGAACGACTGGGAAAGACTGGTCACTATGACACACACTGACCAGTAGGGGGCAGATGCTCAATGAAGGAGCTGTCCCCTAGTGGTCAGTGCACTCCCACAGGGGGAGCTCTGCTCAGCCACAAACCAGGCTAATGGCTGCCAGCACAGGGGCGGTGCTGAGAGCCTCTCCTGGCTCCTCAGCAGCCCTAAGGATGTCCAACTGCAGCTTAGGCCTGCTCCCCACTGGCAAGTGGACATTCCCTGAGGGCTCCTGGGCTGCCAGAGGGATATCTGACTGCTTAATCCCCTATGGAGCAGGCCTGAACCAGCAAGTGGACATCCCCCGAGGGGTCCCAGACTGCGAGAGAGCATAGGCCGGGCTGAGGGATCCCCCCCTTGAGTGCACAAATTTTGTGCACCGAGCCTCTAGTATGGTAATAACTATATATGATTCCAGGTGAGTACTTGAAATATCAGGGGGACCACTTTGTAAAGTATATGATTGTCTAATCACTATATAGTAATCTGAAACTAATACAAAATAATACTGAATATAAACTGTAGTTGAAAATTAAAAAATTTTAAAAGAAAATTAAAACCATAATATAATTTAATTATACACCCACCTGAATGGCTAAATTTTAAACTACAGACAACACTAAATGCTAGCAAGGATATAAAACAAAGAGATGCATATTTTACTAGATGGAATGTAAAATGTTACAATCACTCTGGAAAATGCTTAATACTTTTTTATAAAACTATATATACACTACAGGCACAGTACACGAAATTTGTGCACGGAGGAGGGTGGGGGTCCCTCAGCCCAGCCTGCCCCCTCTCTCAGTCCGGGACCCCTCTGTTGATGTCCTACTGATGGCCCAAGTCTGGCAGGCGCCGTGTGTGTGTGTGTGTGTGTGTGTGAGTGAGTGTGTGTGTGTCCCCACTGGGGGCCTTCCCCCAGGTACAACTGAGGCTAGGAGTAGTTGCCCTGTGTGTGTGTGTCTATCTGCTGGGGGTCTATCCCCAGATATACCATGGAGGCTTGGAGCAGGCACCCCTCTGTGTTGATCTCTCAGGCTCCTGACCTCGCCTGCATGTTGTTCTCTCCCTTGAGCTGTGGCCAGGGCTGGGTGCTGCCTGCCGGCAACGCTTGCCTGCTCCCCAATCTCCTTCCTGTGACCGGGAAGCAGGCAAACCCTGCCTGCACTCTGCCTGGTTTCTGGGCCGGCCTTTCCTGCTCCCCAATGTCACCCTGGCAGCTGGGAAGGAGGCAAACCCCACCTGCATGCTGACTCACTGCAGGCCGGCCTTTCCTGCTTCCTGATGTCATCAGGCAACTGGGAAGTAGGCAAACCCCGCCTGCTCGCTGCCTTGCGGCCCAGCTGGCCTTTCCTGCTCCAGGATCTCGCTCCAGCAACTGGGAAGCAGGCAAACCCTGCCTGCACTTTGCCTTACAGCAGGCCGGTCTTTCCTGCTCCCCGATCTCCCCACGGTGACTGGGAAGCAAGCAAACCCCGCCTGCGTGCTGCCTCGCAATTAGGCTGGCCTTTCCTGCTCCAGATCTCGCTCCCACGGCTGGGAAGCAGGCAAACCCTGCCTGCATGCTGCCTCACAGCCAGGACAGCCTTTCCTGCTCCAGACCTGCTCACCAGTTGCCAGTTGCTAAGGCAATGCCTGCTGGGCTCATGTTGCCAGGGTGATGCCGCCAGCGTCCTGCCCCACTGCTATGGGCGCCACCATCCTTGTCTTGGAGTGATGGTTAATTTGCATATTGCTCTTTTATTAGATAGGAAAAATATATACATATACCTATCCTATGATCTAGCAATTCCACTGTTTACCTAAGACAAATGCAAACATCCTCTATAATAAAAGTCTACTATGCAAATTGACTAAATGGTGGAGCTACTGGTTGCTATGATGTACACTGACCACCAAGGGGCAGATGCTCAATGCAGGAAGGAGCTGCCCCCTGGTGGCCAGTGCACTCCCACAGTGGGGAGTGCCTTTCAGCCAGAAGCAGGGCTCACGGTGAGCACATTGGCAGTGGTGCCAGCCTCTCCCGCTTCTGCTGGATGGGTGGTAAGGAGCAGAGGTCCGGGGCTGAGAGAGGGCCAAGCTGAGGGACCCTCCTCCCAGTGCACAAAATTTCATACACCTGGCCTCTAGTATATCTATAAAAAGATAACACAAGAATTTTCATTGCCGCTATATTTGTAACAGCCCCAAACTACAAAAATGCCAAGTGTCCAACAATAATAGAATGGATTAACAAACTGGCATATTCATGCAGTAGAATGTTATTCAGCAGTAAAAATGAACAAAGTAATAAACACGAGAATATGGATGAATCTCAAAAATATTCTGAATGAAAGGGCCTTCCATAAGAGTATTAACAGAATGATTCCATTTGTATAAATTCCAGAATAAGCAAAACTAATCTATAGTGGGGAAAGAATCAGACTACTGGTTATCTGGGATCCATTAATACATCACTTTGGCTCCTGTGAAGTGAAAAGACAATAGTGGGGACATGGTAGAAGCTGGAAAGGAAGTGGGAGGCTATTGCACTATCAGTGAGAGGTGACAGTGGTATTAGCTATGACATTAGCAATGGAAGGGTTGCTCTGACTCAAAACCTGCCATTTTTAATAAGGTGACTTTAAAAAAATATATTTATTTTATTTATTTAGAAAAAGAGATCTTTTCAGCAGCCCGCATGACCAGAGAAGCCAATTGACTAACTGGACAGCTGGTCTCAACAGCACAGTAGCTCTCCTGGAATTTGGTTTGGTGGTTGGACATAAGGAGAGATAGCAAAGAAACTCTCAAAGAAATATGATCATGATAGATCATTTTCCAGTTGCTAAGGATATCAGTGTTCACTTTACTATTGGATATGTTTCATTCTCCAGCTGCTTGGGGAAAGAAGGAAACCACACAAAAAGATCATGTTTCTTCCTGAATCCACCAGCTCTAGAGTTTTTATTTCCTTCCAGTGGATGAGTTTCAAAGTCCATCAAATCACAGATGAAACTAAAATAGAATGTTCCCATGGTGTACATTGAAGCAATTTTTGTGGTTTGTCACTCTTACGTGCTGGAACTTCCTCTTTTCATTGGAGGAAGATGGAATAAGTCTTTGGAGAGAGTGTAGCTAGAGCCAGATGGGAAGATGTTAATTCCCTCACATATCTGATAACTAACTTTGAGTTCATTTGAAGCTGTGAAGTACTATAGCAATTCACAGAAAGCTAAGGGCAAAGTTCTTTACAACAAAGCATCCCAGATATTGAGGTAAAAAGTATATTGTAAATTATATTAAGTATAATAAATAACATTATTAAAGATACTTTTGCAATGTGTATAAAATATAGCAAGGTAACATAAATAGGAAGTAAAGTGAAGTGAAGTGCAGATAAGCATAGGTCATACAAAAAAGCCAAGAGTGAATTGGAGCTAATAAAAAATTTGTACATTCAATTTTTTATACTTTCTCTGAACCACAAATTTGGCATGTGGTATATTTTAAATGGCCATAAATTCTTTGTTGCTCCTCCCATCAAGAGAAGCTTAATGGGCTGCCTTGTGACTTGCTTTGATCAATAAAATGCGGTAGATATGACATTGTGCAACTTCTGAAGCTACTCCTCAAAATATCTCACAGCTTCTGCCTGCTCCCTCTTGGAACCCAGCCTCCATGTGAGGAGCCGTGGGCTAGACTGCTGAAGACACTTGGCCCAGCCAGTGCCCATTGAGCCAGTAGAGGACTGCAGCCGCATCAAAAAGCAAACAAACAACAACAAAAACAGGTAAGAAATATCACCCAGCTGTGTCCAGCTCAAATTGCTGACCCACTAAACTAAACCAATAGTATATACAATGTTTGTTGTTTAAAACATTAACTTTGCGAGGATTTGTTATATAGCAAAGATTTCTCTGAACATTCTACCTATACAAAAGAAAGTAGCACTAAGCTTATACTAGCCAACACAAATAGCAAAATCTAGTCATTTACCCAACTCGGCTTCCTCGTGATTAGCAAAGTAATTGTTGAAGAGAACTCAACTAGGTATGATTTCTTGTGCTGCTCAGGATAAACTTGGCAGTCTAGATCAGTAAACTTATTTATAAATCCTGGTACTTACTCTGTTTCTCATGTGTCTTTGAAATGTCTGTGTCTCAAATATGGAACAGCATATTTCTATTTTTATTGCATATCAAGTGCAAATGGAGCAGGTAGGACTGGATGGGGCCTTGAGACCATCCATTCTAAAATTCAAGGAGTCATCCTGACTCCTCTCCTCTCACACTCTACATCAAATCCTCTAGGCACCACCTTCATTACAATAAATATGTTACCCCTTCTCACCCCTTCTGCTGACTGGGCTAAAACCACTGTTGCCTCTTGCTCTAATTATTGCAATAGTGTCACAACTGTCTTCCCTGCTTTCACCTTTTTCCTCCACTGCAGTCTCTCACCTCTGAATAGCCAAAGAGATCCATTAAAAATGTAAGTCTGATTACTTTTCTACTTTGCTCAAAACCTAGCAGCTTCCTGTGTCTCTCACAAGGGCCTACAAGGCCCTTGGTGATCTGCCCCCATCTCCAACTCTTTAACTTCTATTACTCTTCTCCTCGCTCACTCCACTCCTGCTATTGCTGACCATCTTGCTGCTCTTTAAAGATACCAAGCTGACCTGTGCTTAAGGCTGACCTGTGCTTAAGGCTAGTAGATATGCCCTACCTGGAACACTCTTCCAACAAATACCCACATGTCTTGTTCTGTTCAAATGTTACCTTGTGAGAAACCTTTCCTGATGACTCTTTAACATTGCAAACATTCATACCTGCCCCAACATTACCTATTTTCTTAATCTGGTTTAGCGTTCTCTGCACCTATATTTGATAATCCTGTACATTTGTTATCTATGTCCTCACTCTAAAATGTGTGTTCATGAGGGCACAGATCTTGTCTGGTTTATGCTCCATTGACATGACCTAGAACAGTGCCTTGCACATAGTATGCAATTAAAGATTTCTTGAATGAATAAATAGAAGAAGGTTGAAGATAAATGCAGCAGGAATAGGTAGTAAGACCTTTTGTACCCAGTTTACCATCTTCTCTGTATGTACTATTGGGTATGTACTCTTCCTTGCTTTCTTCATTCACTGAAAAATATTTACTGTATTAAAAACCTATGATATGCAGACATTATTTAAGCCTTGAGCTTTCAGCAAGGAAAAAATGTTCAAGGTCCCAATGTTGTGTAACATATATGCTAGAGAGGAGACAAAAAATGAAGAAGAAAATGTGAGCTAGTGACAAGGACTATGAAGGCAGTAAACTGAGTAATGATGACCCTTGTGGAGAATGTCTTGAGCAGGGCTAAGGAGTTGAGACCTGAATGACAAAAGTCAGCCATGCAAACATCTGGGGAAAGCAATTCCAGATAGCCCTAACCAGTTTGGCTCAGTGGATAGAGCGTCAGCCTGCGGACTGAAAGGTCCCAGGTTCAATTCCAGTCAAGGGCATGTACTTTGGTTGTGGGCACATCCCCAGTGGGAGGTGTGCAGGAGGCAGCTGATCGGTGTTTCTCTCTCATCGATGTTTCTAACTCTCTATCCCTCTCCCTTCCTCTCTGTAAAAAAAAATCAATAAAAAAATTATATATATATTTATACACATATACACACACACACACATACATACATACATGCATACATATATTTTCCAGGTAGAAAGAATGGCGAGTGCTAAGGACTCAAAGAAGGACTGAGCTTGGAATGTTCATTAGAACAAGAGGTTAATACAGTGGAATTCAGAGAAAAGAGAAGGAAAGAGGGAGTACTAGAGAGATGGGGAATGTGAAGGAAGTTGAGGCCTATACAAAGACACTGAATTTTATTAATTAACCCTACCAGACCCAAGGCCCTGAACCTAACTGCCCCTTAAACCACACAAAGTCAATTCAAACACATGGGGGCAGACATTTGCAATGGCTGACCATGAGGTTTGCCCACGATTGGTTGTTTATTTTTAGTTTGTGACACAAAGCGATATAGCGGAAGATTCAGAAATTACAGAAAAATCGGTACAGCGGTCTGGTAGGATTAATCTTATTTTTAATGAAATAGGAAGCCATTACTGCACTTTAAGCAGGAAATGAAATAATCTGATCTCTGTAGCTGGCTTCTCTGTGAACTTCCCATGGAGAGCCAAGGGCAAAAGTTGAACCATAGAGGAGGTCACTGTAGTAACCAGGGAGGTGTGATGAGGTGGTAGAAAGGAGTTGCTTCTGGGTATATCTGAGGTAGAGTCCACAGGATTTGTTGATGAGATAGATATGGAATATTAAGGGGAAAATAAAGAAGTAAAAGATGATGTTGGCTAAGGAGCTTCCCTGAATGGTGAGTGAGCCTGCCAAAAATTGCCACTGTTGTCCTCCGCTGGATCAGGACACACTTTCCCTGTGAGAACATTTCTTCATTATTGTTTAACCAATGGTATTCTGAAAATACTAGGTAATTTCACTGTGTTCCTTTTTAGTTGCTCTGGTAGGAGCTCTACAAAGGGTAAAGGGTCTTTGCAATGAACATTTTTAAACCACCATACATTTCTTCCAAGCTAGAGGTTTAAATTGTCCCTTCTATCAGATGGCTATGAGTCTCATTAAAATATTTTTCCCCACCAGGAAGCTGTTGCCCTAAAATACAGTCTGGTTTAGTAATAAACATATCCAATAAATGGACAGAAAAAGTATTTTCTCCTAACTGCCATATCCAATGAAGATTCTTAATATGTGGAAGCCACATGGGCTTTATTGAGCAAAGAAAATGTAATCCAGCTCTGGCCAGGTGGCTCAGTTGGTTGGAGTGTCGTCCTGTACACCAAAAGGTTTCAGGTTCAATTCCCGGTCAAGGCACATATGGGAGGCAACTGGTCGCTTCCTCCCTCTTTCCCTCCCTCCCTCCATCCCTCTCAAAAAATCAATTTTTAAAAAAAGATGTCATCCAAAACCAAGATTTCCCGAAGAGCCACTTTGCTTTCACAATCTTCCCCAACCCTACACATGCATTTCACAAACAGAACATAACCGAGCTCTTGGAAACAAAGTGCCACAACTCATCCCAATTTCTCATACCCTATGAATATGTCAAAGAAGAAAAGAAAACATTTGAGAAATTTGGGTTAGTAAAACATCACCATGTGGTTATCCTCTCATAAAAGAAAAGAAAAAGGCAACTAGGAAGATCTGGCAGCATGCAAAATAAGGAATAGGAAATAGTACTGGTAACTTCAGGAAGAAAGAACATGCATCGGAAAGCAACTTAAATATTCAGTGATTAATAAATAACCTGTTAGCAATTAGTAAATATCTGGATAGCCTTCTTTGTCTCTTCTCTAATCCTGGTTCTTAAGGCAGCAGCAGAATGAAACCTTCCTCCAACCTGCTTTTAAATAAAGAGGCATTTCTTCCAAAAGTGCTGGTGAGAAAGTCAGCCAGACTCTAATAATCAGGATCAGATCTGCCACAAGAATGGTTCAAAAAACAAAGATACTTAAAAATGGAAATGCTGAGTAGAATAACCACAATCCTGAAACTCAGCTTGCAGATGTAACACTCCCCACACACATGCTTTAAGCACTTTGTATGCCAGCATCACTTACACTTGAGCAGTCAAGTTAACCCAAACAATCCTCTATTAAAAGGGTACTGATGGGAATAGAGGTGAAAATGTATGGAAAACCACAGCAAGAACCCTCTAGCCTGAAAGACAAGAGTCTAAAAATAAAACCTCACCTATCAAAATGAAGGATGAGACACAGATAAGAAAATAACAAGAAACAGATGACAAAGTTATTTTCCATTGTGGTGGTGCCTTTTTTTTTTTAAGTGTTCTGAAAAGATTTTTATAGCAGGCTCTGAACACTTCTCTCTGTATTCTACCTGTGCAAAAGGAAGTCAAAATCATTTGTGAAACTCTGAGAGAAACCCTTGCCTTATGTGTTGTAGAAGACTCAGGCAGTCTGACTACATTCTGAGCTCACAGAGGAAGGATTCCCCCAAGTGTATATGGGAAGGCACTTTGGGGGATGGCCAAAGGGAGGCCCTTCTACCAAGTTCTGGTTAGAGATCCAATTTGGAAAGTATGGCCCTTAAATAAAGTAGTGGAACACCTGCCACAGAACTCTTGAGTGGTTTTATGGTTTTCTTTTCCCCCTAGAGTTAACCATTGAAAGACTGGTTTATAATGATATTAACTCCTTAGCTCTAGGAGAGAAGTCATTGTATGACTAAAATAAAAATATAGATTCTCTTTATTTTATAGATTCTCTCTATATAGATTCTCTCTATATTTTAAAATATAGATTCTCATCACAAGGTCTAAAAGAGTGTTCTCTTAAAGGAAGGTGAATTTTATTTTAAGTGCCTATCTTAGTCCATTTGGGTTGCTATAAAAAATACCATAGGCTTATAAACAACAGAAATCCATTTCTCATAGACTTGGAAGCGGAGAAGTTCAGTATCAAGGCACCAGCAAAGAGCTCACTCCCTGAGCCATAGATGACTGTCTTGTCACCGTGTCCTCACATGGTAGAAGAGGCCCTTTTTAAGGGCAGTAATCCCATTCATGGGGGCTCTACCCTTATGATCTAGTCACCTCTCATAGGCCTTGCCTCCAGATACCATCACATTAGGGATTATGTTTCAGCATATGAATTTTAGCAGGACGCAAATATTCAGTCTGTACCAGTACCTTTGGAAGAGGAAGGGTGTTTCATCATCATTTCTAAATATGAAAACTGCTTTTGAAATGGTTTACTTAAATTTAGGGAAGAAATTGATTTGAATATTTGGCTTTCATGTGGGTAAATTCTGGGCATTCTAGAAAAAAATGAGTTCTAAATGGACTTCATCACTGAGTAAAGAAGTTCCTAGCAACTGGACATGAAGAGAGCATTCTTGTTCCACATCTAGACAAACCCTAGGCAGGGTAACAGCGCAAAGACAGTGGGCTTCAGAATTAGATGAGGGTTCCAGGCCCAGCTCGGGTATGTGCTATCTCCGTGTCCCAGAACCTCAGCAAATCACTTCATTTCAGCGAAAGTCGAGTTTACTATTTACCTACCCAAAACTGTTGGTGGGGTTAAAGGAAGTAAGGCATTTAGAACTATAAGCACAAAGTGAGGTGCTCATTCCCACCTCCATTCCATACTCGATACCAACTTTCCTGCAGTTAACACTCTCCCATGTTCAGATAAAGACTCAAATGACTTGCCTCCCCCTCTTCTCTCCATATGGATAAAGTCTAGGTTAGAAGAGGTGGAACAAATTCTTTTGGTGTGACTTCCAACTATCTTTAGTATTGGATGTCAAAATAAATTTTTGCAATAATTTGGCTGATTTTTTTTTCAACACTTCAGTCATCAGATAGCTGCCAAACAGCACATAATCCCTGCCAACCTAGAAATATCAGCTCCCTTTTCTAATCACACCAGCCTCTCTATTCCTAAACCTTCTAGAAAAGGTAAAGTTTTTCAGGACATGCCCAAATTATACTTTGATCAAAGGAAAGCAAAATATGAGTCTTGGGAGCCTGTGGATTTTACCCTTATCCAGGGTGGATTTGAGCTTCCTTCTCCAAAAGTTCATTTTAAGTAACTTTTCAGGTTTATGGATTACTTTTCCTCTTGTCATTGTTGTTACAGAAAAAAAGGGGGGGGAGGGGCGCATGCCATAGGGAGCTAAAGCACCATAATTGGCTTGGAAAGTGAGGTATCATTGAATGAAGACAACCAGGAAAGAGCGTTGGAATTTACATATGAGCTGGAGCCAGAAAACCCTTTCGGTTAAAGAGAGAGAAAAAGAAAGAGGGAGAGAGGTAAGAGAGAGAAAGGAGAGACCTTGCCTAAGTTGAGGTTAACTTTTAAAAGCACGTTTTATAAAATATTTTTGACTCATCAATATTGAGAACCATGCTAATGTGTTTTTTGGGGGAGTGGAGAAAGTGTTTGCCATGTGGCTCTAGCAATAAACTGTGGGACAGAGAAGTCACTAAAGGAGGGTTGGGGGGGGGGGCATGTAATACTTTCAACAATAAAGAATTTAAATTAAAAAAACAACAACTGTGGGACAATATGAGGTTTAAATAGTTAACATATCCGAGGTTTTCTTGCATTATTTAATACTGCCCACAAGCTGGCCCTGCTGTGAGATGCATGCATCCCCATCTGTATATCACATTCATTGTGGTATGTAGGATGCTGCCCCAGTGCAAACCAAGGAGACCACCGTGTAAGAGTCGGATCACCCATTTTTGGTAGCATTAGTCACCCTTCAGCTTTTACCAGGCTGTATTTAAGCCAGGACTGGTTGAAGAAGTTCTAGGGACTATTCTTTGTTCCTGGGAACGTTTAATTTGTTGATTAAGTGGGATTGAAACAATGCCAACTACAACAGATGCTTTAGCAAAAAGGGACAGTAAAACAAATGGTTGCTCAAATGTGTAGTGTCTGCAGAGAATCTGAGTTAGAATTACTGGTGTTTAATGACCTAATCCCAGCAAGGTCAGCCAATATAGTACAGTTTAGAAAGAATCAAATCTCAATTCCTTGGTGCAAATGAAGCATAATTAAGATGAAACAGAGGTCCTGTGTATATTCATCGTCCCTAGGTTGGCATTAATGTCTCTAATAAATATTCACAGGAGATGTTTAAAATTATGTACATTAATTTTTAAAAATTAATGACCTATACTTTTTAAATTTTAACTTTGCAGCAGTGAATTAGGTAGGGCCATAGCAGGTCAGATGGACATCAGGGTTTCAGAAGGATACGATCCTACTCAGAGCAGGAATTTGCACTGCTGCCTACCCTCAAGATCATGTATCACAAAGCTGCAAACCTGGGTCCCTACAGTCAAGGGCCCAAAATGCCATTAAGAGTCAGTGACTTCTTCCAGGGGAAGTGAACCATTCCTTAAACTAGCCAGCAGCTTGTGAAGACAGTGAATCAGCCCCATCAAAGGAGATCTACGCCTCTTTTGGCGGGTGTAACTGTGTTTGTCCATTGCCACAGCCAGGCTGGGGGTATGTATATATTATGAGCTGAGAGAGCCCACCAATGGTAAGTGTGTCATTGCTAAGGATTAGTATAAATCAGCCTACAAGTATGTGTGTGGGTGTACTATGAGCCCATGGGGACCCATCCCCATCTCTTTGTTCCTTTTACACACACACAGTAGTATGGACCCAATGCTAAATTGTACTGAATTAGCAATCACTAAGCATTTTTCTTTTGATTTTCCTACTATGGCTGTGTGACCCAGGGAAGAAATGTTTTGTTGTTTCAATTCATTGTAGAATACAAGTGTTGAATCCAGATCCTTCCTGTGGTCCCTCCCATCTTGACCTGATTTTATAAGTCTGCTTCTTGTCCTGACTTATTTTTTTACCATAAATACGCTAGTTAACTCAAAGGCTTACAACTTCTCAGAGCTTTGTTCACTAGGGTGGATATGGTACTATCCATCAGAGTGAACATGGGAGAAAGTTTTAAGAAATTTATACAGTGCTACAGTCTCTCAAGAGGCTACAACTCTTAAAATTCTTTCTCAAGTAACTGTGCTCTGAGGTGAAAACCTTAGAGGACGCACAGGTTTGATCCAGGCCTGGGTTCTTGTTCTGTCACAGCTCCCTAGAATGAACACTTCCCTTTCTCTTGTCCATAGCAGTGAACCCTAGGCCATTGGGCCTACCCTTGAGGCCTCCCGCCTCTTTTAGCCTAATTACCTCTCCCAGAAAAGTAGTCTCTTTCCCACTTCCAGGAACCGGAGCCCTCAAAGGCTATATATAGCATTGCTACCTCCACCCTCCTGAAACCTTCCACCTTCCTGAAACCTGCCCCCTTCCTCAGCCCATCCCCATTCTCCAACTCTACCTGTTTCTTCTGAGTTGCCACTGCCACTAGGTCAAAGTAGGACACTAAAATGTTTCTCTGTCCTCAGCTTTTTTCTAAGGGCATTTATTACTGGGGAGTTGCACATACCGTTGGCTACAGAAGAGAGGAGGTATTCTCTTTTTTTTCTTTCCTATTGCTGAACATTCAGCCATTTCTACCTTCCTACCATCTCTCCTGAGTCCCCCACCTATATATAGCACTGTCTTTTTTAAGTTAAAAAGCCAGCAAGTTTCTCTACTTGACTTTCCGGACTCATTCCACTTAGAGGTTTTACATTCGGCACTGAAGCCTGTTAAAGCTGTTGGTAATCTCAGTAAGTTGGGAGATCTGTCAAAGCTGTGTGTCTTAGAGTAACTGTTGGCCTGGGACCAGAGGGAAGGTCAGGTTGACAATGGATGGAGCTAAATCCCCTGCCTGTAGCTGCCTATGCTAATGCTTCCCTCACTCATCTTGCCAGGAAGCCCCAGGGTTTCCAAAAGACCCATGTGTGTCTGCGGCACATTATCTGGAGAGGCCATGAAGATGCCAAATTGAATAAAGACTGAATTTTTAAAAATAAGTAAAACTGAAATCCTGTAAGGTTGCCAGTCAAGTCTCTGGTGGGAAAAGGGAGCCAGAACCCAAAGGTATTCTGTGGTTGGACCTTGATCTACCGTGAAGATTGCTGACTGGTTGCTCACTGGACTACATGGCATTCCTTTCCCTCTGAGACTTATCTGGTCCTTTCTGGTGGCACAGATTTGATTCGGAGTCCAGGGTACAGCATGCAGCCTTCCCCCATGGGTTGCTGCCACTGTACAAATCTATACACTCCAAGTGGCTTGGCACGTGTTCTGTTCATTCAGTTTTCTTCTTGGACAGAACAAGAAAGGTCCCTATCTGTTGCAATCGAGCATATTTTTTATGGAAGTACAATTAAAAGATGCATTTATGTGAAACAGTACTGGGACTTTATAGCACGAACATTCTTTTTGTTCTTCCCTTCATAAAATGAGACTTCAAAGCCATAGTATGTCATGTTGTGGATGAAAAGGGGCTGTGTTCAGAAAGGGAATTTCGTTATTAACATCACCATGGTTAACCTGAGTGCCAAGATTAACAAACCAGCCTAACCCTCTGGCAGTTCATTGTCATTTAATATATATTTAGAGCCCACCCTGTGTGAAGCAATGGAGAGAACACACACGTGGCCCCTTCCTAATCAGACTTTACAGCCCAAAGAGGCAAGGCCCACATCTGGCATATCCTTTCCATAAAAATATTAAAATGCCACACAGGCATGGACCAATCATTTTAGGGTCCTATAAACCTTATGTTTGATAGGTGTAAGTTCTCTCTGTCCCTTTCTATTCCACACTAAAACACTTTATGGCTATTAAAAAAACAATAGTATTATTCTTTCCCTTTCTCTGACATTCAATTTTCTGCTATCTCCCCCCACCCCCCCCACCCCCCAAAAAAGCCTTTCGTTCTGCTAGGAATAGAGCTGAGAAATGTATGAGATGTGCTCTCAAAATGCTCAGACTAGAGGGGAGACAAAGCATTAAGGGCAGAGGTGGGGCAGATAAGCATGTAATGAGAATGTTCATGCCCCAGGTCATAAAAGGGCAGCAGCTCAAGAGTTTGGATGTACTAGATAAAGAGAGTGTTGTGTGTGGAAGGTGGGAGACAGTGAATTTTAAAGACCAAGGGGGAAAATAACCAAGTTTGTCATTTCAGAGAGATAAGCCTGATGGCTGGGTAGTGAACAGATTATAAGGGGGATGGGGAATTGAAGCTGTTGATACAGCCAAGGCAACGATGGGGAAGGATGAACTCTAATGCAGCAGGAATCCAAGTCATTCCAAGCGCTACCCAAGCAGTTCTTTAATATCCATAGATCCTTTTTCCTCAAACTGCAGACTGATTCTGCTTCCACAATCACCCTCTCTCACCTCATGAAAGCAAGTAAAGCAGTCAGATTTTTACTATAGTGTAATATCCTAGGTTGGAAATACTTGGAGGTAGGGAGGAAGAAGATGCAAACAAAGGGACAAGTCAAAACATAAACATCCATATCATTAGGAGATAACATTTCCAAAAAATTGTTACTCTTTATATAAATGCCTTTTTATATAAATTTATATTTATTACCAAAATATATAGTATATTCCTGCTAATTTGGTCCATTATAAACTATTATGAATGGCAGAAATAACTCTAACCAGCATTTTTTAAAATATATTTTATTGATTTTTTTATAGAGAGAAAGGGAGAGGGATAGAGTTAGAAACATTGATGAGAGAGAAGCATCGGTCAGCTGCCTCCTACACACCCCCTACTGGGGATGTGCCTGAAACCAAGGTACATGCCCTTGACCAGAATCGAACCTGGGACCCTTCAGTCTGCAGGCCAACACTCTACCCACTGAGCCAAACCAGTCAGGGCTCTAACCAACATTTTTAAATTACATATACACAATTTAAAAAATTTTAATTTTCAATTTATATAACCTGAAAACATAATGGTTTCAATAACAGACTTTCAAATATTAAAATATGTTACATTAGGATAAAATTCTTGGAGGCAGTAAAATGGAAATACATATTTAAAGGGAAAATGGAATGGTGTAAAATCTTCAATTAAGAAGATGTAGTTCAGCCCTAACCAGCTCAGTGGATAGAGTGTCAGCCTATGGGCTGAAAGGTCCCAGGTTCAATTCTGGTCAAGGGCATGTACCTTGGTAGCGTGCACATTCCCAGTGGGAAGTGTGCAGGAGGCAGCTGATCAATGTTTCTCTCTCATAGATGTTTCTAACTCTCTATCCCTTTCTGTTTCTCTCTGTAAAAAATCAATAAAATATATATTTTTTAAAAAGAAGATGTAGTTCATATATATGTACTAGAGGCCCAGTGCACAAAAATTTGTGCACTCAGGGGGTTGCTCAGCCCAGCCTGTGCCTTATCACAGTCTGGGACCCCTTGGGGGATGTCCACTTGCCAGCGAGGAGCTGGCCTAAGCTGCAGCCAGACATCGTTAGCGCTGCTGAGGAGGCAGGAGAGGCTCCCACCACCACTGCTGTACTGGCAGCCATCAGCCTGGCTTGTGGCTGAGCAGAGCTCCCCCTGTGGGAGTGCACTGACCACCAGGGAAAGCTCCTGCATTGAGCATCTGCCCTCTGGTGGTCAGTGTGTGTCATAGTGACCAGTCATTCCCCATCATTCTGCTGTTAGGGTCAATTTGCATATTACCCTTTTATTATACACGATAGAGGCCTGGTGCGTGGGTGGGGGCTGACTGGTTTGCCCTGAAAGGTGTCCCACATCAAGGTGGGGGTCTTGCTGGGGTGCCTGGCCAGCATGGGTGAGGGGCTGAGGGCCATTTTCAGGCTGGCCACATCCCCTTCAGGGTGGGGGGTTCTGCTGGGGTGCCTGGCCAGCATAGGCGAGGGGCTGATGGCTGCTTGCAGGCTGGGCACAGCCCTCAACAAGGCTGGCTGGAAACAGGTATCTGGGATTTATTTATCTTCTATAATTGAAACTTCGTTGCCTTGAGCAGAGGCCACAGCTGGCCTAGGCAGGCGGGAAGTTTAGCTTCCTCCATAGCCAGGGGCAAGCAAGCCTTCTGTTTGCTCTAGCTCCCTGGCTGCCTGCCACCATCTTGGCTGGGTTAATTTGCATATAGTCGCTCTGATTGGCTGGTGGGCATGGCTTGGGTATAGCAGAGTGACACCTAATTTGCATATTACTCTTCTATTAGATTAGATATTTTTAAGTTTGCATACAGTAAAATTTCCTCTTACAATTTAACAGTTCTATGGAATTTGGCAATGATTTCATCACCACAATCAAGATGTAGAACAGTTACATCGCCCCCAAATCCTCCTATGCTTCTTTGTAGTCTATCTTTCTTCCAATCCCAACCATTGGTATCCACCGTAGCAATGATTGATAGTGTTATTGTGATAAATTCTCCAAAATGTCATATAATGCAGTGGTTCTCAATCTTCCTAATGCCGTGACTCTTTGATACAGTTCCATGTTGTGATGACCCCAACCATAAAATATTTTCGTTGCTACTTCATAACTGTAATTTTGCTACTGTTATGAATCGTAATGTAAATATCTGATATGCAGGATGTATTTAGGTGACACCTGTGAAAGGGTCATTCAGTCCCCAAAGGGGTCTCGACCCACAGGTTGAGAACCACTTATATAATGGAATCATACAGCCTTTGGTGTCTGACGGTAACCATTCTATTTTGCTCATCAGATAGTTCATCCTTTTTACTGTTCAGTAAAATATTCCATTCACAGATCACAGTGTGTTTTTCCATTCACCAGTTGAAGGCCTATTTCAGTTTTCCGGCCATTACGGTTGAACTCCTTAAACATATGCATACAGGCCTTTGTGTGACCATAGGTTTTCATCTCAATTGGGTAAATAGAAGTGGGATTGCTGAATCATGTAGCAACTATGAGTTTAACTTTAAAAGAAACCGACAGACTTTTTATTGTATCATTTTACATTCCCATCAGCAATGCATGAGAGTTCAGTTGCTTCACATCTTCACCAGCACTTAATCATGTCAGATTTTTATTTTAGGTTTTTTAATTTTAGCCATTGAAATGGATGTTTAATGGTATCCTATATAATAAAAAATGTAGGGGGTGTCGCATGACATCATCACAAGATGGCCGCCACAAGATGTTACCACAAGATGGCCGGGAGGGGAGGGCAATTGTGGGGGATCAGGCCAGCAGTGGAGGACAGTTGGGTGCAACCAGGCCAGCAGAGGAGGGCAGTTGTGGGGAGATCAGGCCTGCAGGGGAGGGCAGTCAGGGGTGACCAGGCCAGCAGAGGAGGACAGTTGGGGGCGAGATCAGGGCTGCAGGGGAGCAGTTAGGGGGCAATCAGGCTGGCAGGCAGAAGCAGTTAGGGGCAATCAGGAAGGAAGGCAGGTGAGTGGTTAGGAGCCAGCAGTTCCAGATTGTGAGAGGGATGTCTAACTGCCGGTTTAGGCCTGATCCAACAGGAATTGGCTCTAAACTGGTAGTTGGACATCCCCCAAGGGGTCCCAGATTGGGGAGGGTGCAGGCTGGGCTGAGGGATACCCCTCCTGTGCATGAATTTTGTGCACCGGGCCTCTAGTTACAGTATAGTTTTAATTAGCATGTCCTTGATGACATTGAGCATCTTTTTATGTACTTACTTGCTATCCCTCTATCTTTTTTTGGTGTCCAAATATTTTGTCAAAATTATATATTTTTTGTTATTAATATAGGGTTTTGAGAGATATAAGTCTTTCGCCAGATATATGATTTACAGATATTTTCTCCCAGTCAATGGCTTGTCCTTTAAACCTCTTTACAGTACCTTTCACATAACAAAATTTTTATGAGGTTTATTTATCAGTTTTTCTTTTATAGAATGTACTTTTGGTGTCACATCTAAAATCACTTTACTAACCCAAGATTATAAAAACTTTCTCCTAAAAATTTTATATTTTTAGGTTTTAAATTTAGGTCTATGATAATTTTTTAAAATTTTACTTACTGATTAGAGAGAGAGAGGAAGCGAAAGAGTATGAGAGAGATTTATTGTTTCACTTATTTACATATTCATTGGTTGCTTCTTGTATGTGCAGTGACCATATTATCAAATCCACTACCTTGGCATATCAGGATGATTATCTAACCAATTGAGCTACCTGGCTAGGGCAGGTCAATAATAATTTTGAGTTAATTCCTTTGTAAAATCTGATGTATGGAGTGAGTTTCAAATTTTTTCATGTAGACATTCATTTGTACCAATGCCATTTGTTGAGACATATTTTTTAAAATGAATTTATACTGAGTCTCAGTCACTAGTACTTAGATTTTATTGAATAGATTTTAAAGAGTAACAATCTATATACATAAAAGCCTAAATGACCAGCCAACTGGCCAGTAGCTATGATGTGCACTGACCACCAGGAGGCAGATGCTCAACACAGGAGCTGCCAGGCGACAGCAACTTTGCAGAGTGTCCTCTCACACTCAGGGACCCTTTGGGGGAAGTCAGACTGCCAGTTTCAGCCTTATCCCCACAGGCCAGGCCAAGGGACCCCACCTACCAGAGGGAGACCACACACTTGGCAGATGCCCTTCGAGCCCCAGCGCCACCCCAGGTGCAGCTGGCCGGAAAGGGACTGAGGGGATTGGCTCCGGCCTCTCTTGCCCAGTCCCACCCCGCTGGCCACCTTCTAATTAATTCACTTCCAGTGTGCACGAATCTGTGCACGAATCCGTGCACCAGGCCTCTAGTAAGTAATAAAAATCTTTCCTTTACAATAGTGAGTATTTATAATATGCTGGATTAGGTCCTTTGTAGACACTTGAAATTATGATGAAACATTGATAATACGTAGGTGTTATATAGTTTCAAATTTTTATTTTAGGACAGACTTGAGGGGCAAAATGTCAAGACCACTCTTAAATATCTGCAGAAGAAATAAACAGGAAGAAAAGGATTTACTGTGGAGCATTCCAACTCTGAAAGCTAATAGTTTGGCTCCAGCAGAGAGGAGGATTGGGAAGAAATAAATAAAAAAATGACAACCTAATTTGTAATTTAGGGGGACATTGCTTAGGTGTTATTGGTACCAGTCAAGTTCACAAATATCTGAGGAAGAGCAGACTGGAGTGGAAGATAGGACATGAACTCATTGTGAGTCATATTTTATTTGGGGTGCCTGTGGATAACGCAAAAAGTAGTTATTTTATGAGGTTTAAGTTTGTATTGTTTTGTTCCAAATTGTTTGGAGATTTTCTCTCTGTCTCTTTCTCTTCCTCTTCCCCTCATCCTACCCCCTCCCCCTCCCTCTTTTCTTCCCTTCCTCCTCTCCTCCCTCCCCCTTCCTCCTCCTCCTTCTCTTTTCTCTTTCCTAACCCTAACCCTTCCCCACCCATTCTCCTCCTCCTTCTTTCTTTCCTCTCTCTCTCTCTTTCCTCAAGCAGAGTAATCCACTGGATTCCTATTCATACCTATGCTCTGTTGTGTGTGTGTGTGTGTGTGTGAATGGTTACTCCATGTTGGATTATTTCTTCATATATAACTTGATGTTTGACTCAGGCTAGTGGTAGAGAAGTCTGTGGTGTGTGATGGAAAAGCAGAGTTGGGAAACATGCAGGCTTGGAGTATGAATCCCACCTCTGCTGCTATTATCTGTGTGATCTTTGGCCTCTTTCTTCAAGTGTAAAATGGTGATAATATCTACTCAAAACTTTTGGGTGGTCTCTCCCAGCACTTTGAAGGATGAGGCTGGGCTTGCTGGAGCCTCCATGAGCTTCCCCTAGATCTGCTGGCCTCACAGACCACACACTGGACGTAGAATTTGCTTCCCAAGTCTGCACTCTGGGAATCAAGTCATAGGGACACCAGACCCACTGGGGACATTATTTCCTCCCCAGATCTGGCCCAGGAAATATAAGGACTCAGATTGAGTCCTCCCTCCCCTTCAAGCATCAGCTATAGGCAAAGTCAATTAAAAATGTTTTTTTCTTTCTCTTTTCAGTATCCCCTTTCCCCAGCCTAGAAATCACTTTTATCTAGTGAGGGTGAGTACTAGGTGTAGATGATTGTCTCAAGGTCCTAAAGTACCCAAACCCAAGGTATTTTGAAATTAAGAGCTTGGACTGCTGTCTTTGTTCTCCAGCTCTCTTCCTGATACTCCTCCCCAACCTAAGGGACAATGCCAGGCTTTGGTCTCAGCCCATCTGGCAAGGACACAGTGGTGGAAAGAGGTGGAACTCCAGTTAATAATTCACATCCTCCCACTACATTTGTTTTATATGATGGATATTTTAGGTGTGATCTGCAGTATTCCAGCTTTCATTAAGACCTGACTGGTCCAGGGTTTGATTGCATCTGGCCCTGAGTCATTTTCCAGCCATGGGTCTCTGGGCATAAGCTCCTCTGAGCACATTAAGGCTGGCTCAGGAGACCACGGGCACAGGCCACAAACCCCTGGCCTAAGGCAAGTTGCTTGGCTCCCACTGAGAGTCTTCGAAACCCAGGCCTTTCTGCACAGCAGGGGAGCAGGAACAGGGAGTGAGAGCAAGGCAAGGCTAATCTCCCATGCCCTGTCCACATCAGGGCAGAAACCCTGCCAGGATCAACAGCGTGGCTCCTGGCAAAGCTTCTGCAAGGCCCCCTCAGTACTGTGGTCACCAAAGGTCTGTGTTTTTCCTGAGATGTGGATTTTGAAAATGACCTCCTGAAGTCTGGCACAATACTAGTTCTTAGAGGAAAGAGGACAGGGAGGTGACGCTGCTCTCCAAGGGGGTAACGAAAGCAGAGTAGGCGGTTACTGCATGGGAATGGAGCTACACAGTGTCAGCGAACACTGTGTTTACCTCCAGGAGGCCTCAGTGCAGCCCGGGACATGAAGAAATGTATTGAAGAAATGTACTCCCTGAAAGGCTCTGGAGACCACTGAATCCAAACATTTCATTTCACAGAGCAGCAAGCCAAAGCAAAATATTGGTAAAAGTTTGGCCACTGTGTTGCCTCCCCTTATGTTCAACCATTTCCTTTGTGTGTTTGCCTTTTGCTGAGCGTTAAAAGACATCATGGGCAAGGTTTGCTGTATTTTACAAAAATTAACTTACTGGCCTCAAATCTGGATTAGCCTAGGTTACATCCTGCAGCCAACCTTGGAAAAGAAGCTGGGCACACGAATTAGGTTGGATATGAGCCAGAGGCCTACCTCAACTGTGGCGAGCCGATAAGGCCATGGCATACTCAGCCCCAGGGCGCCTTATGTTCCACACCAGCCCAGCCAGGTTTAGTGACCCTGAGAGGGGGCGCTGAAGGATGGAGAAAAGACAGACAAGAGAATAAAAGCTGGGTCTGGGTGGGATGCTGCTCCTGGATGAAGAGACAGCACCACAGACTATAAGCCGTATCTTTATTTTATAGACAGAGTCCATGAGGCAAAGTAAGGGTGTGGTCAAGATGTTTACAACATTCTCGTGGGTTTTGATCCTACTCAGCTACATGCACCTGAACTCTTATCCAGCCCATATTACTCAGACACATGGGGCCACGTGTTTGGACCATAGGTTCAAGCTTACAACTATAGCTGTTGGCTTTAATTGTGCTGGGAGGGCTCTGCCCTCCAAGCTGGGACTTGCACGTGGCCGTGAGAGGACTGTGCCCTCTCATTAGTCCAAGGCTTGAACCTGTCCAAACACTGTAGCCACTCTCCACACTCAGCCACTGCTTGAGTGACCATTCCCCCTGGCCAGGGAGGATTTGAAGTGCTCAATAGTTCAGCTAATAGTCAACACCTGAAGCAGGATGCTGGGAGGGGTCTGAGAAGATTTTGTGTTTCATAGTGGGTAAGGACAACCTAATTTGAGTGTCTCTTAGAAAGGTTTGCCTATGGGCCACACTAAGGAGTAGAAATAGCAAATGGTGTAGCAGGAAGGCTGAGTCTTAAGAGTGGGAATATATGAGCAATGGCCACCTGAAGAAATGAGAGCAAAAGCTGAGGTGAATGACAGCAGGGCACCTCCCAGGAGATCTCACAGTGGACTCTGGCCCATTTCTTCTATATGTAACTGAGGACCCCTGCACATCTCTGTCCCTCCCAACTTAAAATAGTAGTAGCATGGTTGTAATTTATGTTTTCAGTGACCAAAATGTTAACTCCTATGACACTAGGTTTTTATTTTAATGACAACGCTTCTAAAAGATGCACATCTCTAATTTCTAAAATGCTGGTCTCACCGTTTAGGAATGGATGTCTTTCCTTGAGCTACTTGGGTCATCTGCCTGAGCCATGCAATATATCACCTTATACCCCTCCTGCTTTTTTTGATAAACTTTCTGTTGACTCTTCTTCCTTTCTTCCTTACCTGCTCTTGATCTTCTATCTCTTCTTGTGGCCTCTTTTCTACACAAAGAGCTGAGCTTTAAAGATACTTTGACCAGTTAAAAAGCATTTACACTTGGTGCATTTAGATTCATTCAAGAGGCCTCAGAGGAGACAGCAAGATGGCGGCATAAGGTAAACACCGTAAATGCAGCCGTGAACAACTATTTCAGAAAAACCACGAAAAGAACACACAGACACCACTCGCACCCACAGGAAGGCTGGCTGAGTGAAAATCCTACAACTAGAAAAGAGTCTGAGACTCAGAGGAGCGGCGGAAGCAAAGTACAGAGGTACAGAGGCGCGTGCACAGGGCTCGGGGAGAGGGCTGGCGCCAGAGGACGTGGTTATTTTCCAAAACGGAGAGAGGCACAAGTTCCCAGCGGCTCTGAACTCCAGTTTCAGGCGAGTTTCTGAGGACCAAGACACCCGGAGAAGGGGGACTGACTGGCACCAGGAGGAAATCCAAAGCGGGTTTCTCTCATCGTTGCTTGCAGCAATTACCGTGGGACACAGAGACCTGGTGTCTCCCAGCGCAGGGCTGAGAAGCGCCATAGCTATTTGCTCCGCCCTGCCCTGCAAACTCCCCGAGGCCCTGCCCCTCCCAAGCTGCGTCAGAGGCTTTTGCATATAAAAGACTGAGTAGCCTAAGGCAAAGGCTTAATCAACACCTCCTTAAAGATACAGGAGCCAGCCTCACCCAGTGGCCAGAGAGGGACCACACTAAACAAAACT
>PVJC01023137.1:0-26656 GCA_004026665.1 Murina feae
CTTAGTTAAAACCTGTGGCCTCAACACTTCAGGAATGCAACCTTTTTGTTTTGGGGGTGTTGTCTTTTGTATGTTAATCCTCACCTGAGGACATTTTTCCATTGATTTTTAGAGAGAGTGGAAGGGAGGGCGAGAGACAGAGAGAGAGAAGCATTGATGTGAGGGAGACAGATTGGTTGCCTCTCACACAGGCCCCAAACAGGACCTGGGATTAAGCCTGCAACCAAGGTACGTGTCCTTGACTGGAATCAATCCCGGGACCCTTCAGTCCGAGGGCTGACGCTTTATCCACTGAGCCACACCAGCCAGGGCATGCAGCTTTTTTTTTTTTTTTTTTTTTTTTAAATCACACCACTGTGTTGCATTTTATGCCAAGAGGAGTTAGGATGCAGAAAGGCGGGGCTTCCTCCTCTGCAGAGAAGTGGCAATGAAAACCAGAGCTATGAAATCATCCCGGTCACTGCCCCTCCCTCTGGCTGCCCAGGTAGTGGCACAGAAATAGTGACAAACATTCCAGATAACAGCTGGTTTGGCACGTGGCACACACTCCCAAGTTGCTTTTCTAGATTTAGAAACCATCTCTGTCTACCACCCTGCCCCTGCGTCACTATCAAACATCGTCTTGCTTGTAAAACTCAGGAAGGTGGAAACATTCGACTTCTCCAAGGTCACTAATCAAGGGATGGGGCTCAAGGCAGGGAGACGGGAGCCTGTCACACGGCAGCGGCCACAACCAGAAAACAAACAGCAGCGGCAGAGGCAGCTGCTGCAATCACGCGGAACGGAACACACACATTTTTATACAAAAGCAAGGACAAAAAAATTTAGATGCTAAGGCATGATATTGCCGGAAGTTACAGAAATAGAAAGAGAAGCTTTCAGAAGGACAATCCGTTTCAAGGACTTTGATGTGCTCTCAGCTGAAAGTTACAGACTCGCTGATGACGAAATTGAGTCTGGTAGGTGCAATCTGCTATTTTGTAACCAAGAGACTGCTGCTTGTATTAGGGCATTAAAAAAAAAAAACACCAGGAAATATTATTCTGCTGCAACAGAATAGACTAGCGACTATTAGCAGTGTGGGCTGGGTTGGGGGAGCAATGATGTCCTTGAGCCTCAGTTTCCCTAGTTGTCAACTGGGAGTGGGAATAAATAAATGGGATGGTGCATGTCAGAATTCTTTGTCATAAAGCAGCGTACTCATCCAAGGGGGCACTTCTGATGAAAATTTTAAAAGCTGACAAGTTTCAGTCCTTTGGCCGCAGGAGTGAAGTTGAAAGACTGTGTGTGCCACTGACTCGCTCACGTTTTGCCCCCAGACTCAGAGTCCTCTTTGAGTCCTCGCTTTCTTCCTGCCCCACACCCTGAAATGACAAACTCTTTCATCTCTTCCTTCAAAACACACTCAGAATCTGACCACCTCTCACTCTCTGCGATGCACTAGCCTGGTCCGGCCCCGTGGTCTCTCCCCGACTAGTGCTCTGGTCTCTGGGCTTCTGTATTTGCCCTGGGCAGCCTGTTCGCCTATGGTAACCCAGAGCCAGACCAGGCCCCTCCTCTGCTCAACACTTCTCTGTCCTCGTCTTCTATCATATTCTACACACTCAGCTTCAAACTCTGGCCTCCCTGCTGCCCCTCAAGCATGTCAGCCTTGCTCCTGCCTCAGTGCCTTTGCACTGGCCCTTCCTCCCTAGGGAACTCCTTTGCCCATGGCTAACTCCGCTTCTGCTTTGACTTCACTTTATCAGAGAGGCCCCGTCCCACCACCCGGTGGAAACCTGGAACCTTCCTGCCTGATGCCCCTTAGTTTGTTTTCTTTTTCCACAGACGTTATCGCTTACTTTTTTTAAATCCTCACCTGAGAACATGCTCATTGATTTTAGAGAGAAGGGAAGAGGAAAGGAGGGAGGGAGGGAAAGAGGGAGGAGGAGAGAGAGAGAGAAACACTGATGTGAGAGAGAGCATCGATTGGTTGCCTTCCATATGTGCCCTGACCAGGGTTCAAACCCTCAACCTTGGTATGGTGCCCTGACCAGGAGCCGAACTGGCAAACTTTTGATATCCAGGATGACTCTCCAACCTATTGAGCCACACCAGCCAGGCCATCAATTACTCTTCCATGTTTGCTCTCCACCAGTTCCCTCCACACACATGTACTTGAGTGCTGCCCCACGAGAGAGGGGGCTCTATGAGCCCTGCTCACTGGTGGATTCCATGTCGGTCCATGCTTACCAAAAGCTTACATCCTTGATCTAGAGCACCTGAGTAATCCTGTGAAATGGAACCGTCCTTCTCTTCAGAAGTAACTCCTGTGGAACCATTCCTCACACTCCGGGTTGTACATCCTAAACTACAGGGAGGGGCTCCACTCAGCACACGGACAGATTAGCAGACCAAGTAAGAGCTTTCTAAGGGGAGGTTTGCACACCTTTGCCTAGTCTTCTTAAAGCCATGAGTCGGCTAATAAAATCACATGCATGCATGGCAGACTGTATCGGTTAAGATTCTTGACAAAGTAACATGGAGGAACAAACTCAAAAACTGATGCTAGGCGAAGCTTGACAGGAAGGTTTCCACCCTCCACCTCTTGACTCTGCTTCCTCTGGATGGGGCATCATTCTCAGTCAGCTCTTGCCTCACAGTGGCAACATGGCTGCCACAGCTCCAAACCAGACATCTTCACAGATTGTGGTCTATCTACTTTTAAAAAAAAAATGTCTTTATTGTTGAAAGTATTACTAATGTCCTCTTTTTTCCCCAATGACCCTCCACCTCACACTCGCCAAGCCCCCAGGCCTTCCCCATACTACTGTGTCCATGGGTTAGGCATTTATGCATATAAGCTCTTTGGTTCACCTCTCCCCATGGTCTACTCTTCGCCAGTGTGCACTTGGTTCTCTTCTGCTCTCATTGGCTTCTGTGCCATCCCTGACTCAATTGCTGTGAAAGAAGATGATGCTCTGTTGAGGTAAAGCCTGGGTCAAATGCTTCTCAAGTCAAACATCTGTAAGGGCACAGAGGCTGGGAGTGAGAGAAAGCAGGATCGGACACAATTACCAGCAGAGGGATGCGTGGGTTCCAGAGACCAGAACAGCACAAGTCCCCCGCCCCAGCACAATCCCAATGCCTCTAACGACCCAAACTGGACTGGACTCTCCCTGACTAGAGTAATCGGGGAGTCAGTAAGTCACTCCAGCCCTCATCTGTTGCTGGCTGACAGAAGGAAGGCTGAGTCTGTGGTCGTCTAGATGTGCAAAGTGGAAGATGGAAAGAGATTCATCCCTAAAGGTATCGGTGACGAGCCAGGGGAGGAGCTCTCCATTTGGTCTACATGCAGCAGAATGAAGACCTCGCTAGGACAAGTACCCACCACCCTCCTGCAAACCCCTGGCGACCTCTTGGTATCCAATAATAAACTGAAAGTGGGGGACATCATTACCCTGACATGCTCAGCTTAAATTTCCCATCAGCCTTCAGCGCCTGCAGACTCTGGTGAGGGCTAGAGGCCCAAGCTCCGGACATCAGCAGTGCAAACCAACAGTAGTGGTTACGCCCAAGCTTCTGAGCTGAGCTCATGGCTCTCGGGGCCTGGGGACACGGAGTGCTCTCCACCTTGCCAGTGAGGACCAGTCTGCCTGCTCACTGCCAACCCCTGGGCCCCACTGCCTTCTCATCACAAAAACCGCAAATATGAGCCTGCAGAAAAGAAGCGTTTTCTAAAAGGGGAGGAAGCTGAATGTTTGTCATCCGTGACTCATCCAACCTAGTGTTTGTTTCTAGAAAAGCCTGGTTCACGCAAGGGGTTTTGGCACTGATATAAGGCTACCAGCCATAGGTGCCTCTCTGGTTACCCTGGCAGATCTAAAGCCAGCTGTTACCCTGACAACTTGGGGAGAGAAGCCAGAAAAGCAATCTGTCGCACTGTTTTAAAAAACCTTGGCATTTTGAGTCAAATTTCAGGTCAAATGTTTAATCAGCAGACAAATGACCCCATTCCACTGAAGAATTCCCAGCTTGGCCCCTAACAATTTCTGCAACCCCCACGATCCGTCAGTTCTCCTGGCACCTGGTTTTCCCATCTATAAAGTGGGGGGATTTGAACTCGGCAATCACACACGCTCACGGATGTTCTGTTTCTAAGAAGAGGTCAGCATCTGTAGTCAGCATCTAAGGCAAAAATTATCCTTACAAATTGCTTACTTTGCCCATCCAGGACCCCGGCGTGGGGCTTTCTTTATTCAGCCGTGTGCATCCAATTTCATACACTCCAAATTTGAGAATCACTGAGCAAGACAAAGAAAGAAGTCAAAGGGAAGTCTGCAGGCTGCAACCTGGCTTCCAACCATGCTGTCTGCAGGGTAACTGCCCGGTTGTGAAAAGGGGCAGAGCCCTTTCCGTGACGCTTTTGTTGAGTTTTCACAAGGACTCTCAGGGTTCCAGAGACTGAGGTTTGGGAAGGTTCAGTGGTTGCCCAAGGTCAGAGGTAGAGCTCAGATAGCTCCCCCTAGCACTGTCCATGGTCAGGAGCTCAGAATCTGTGCCTAGACTGCCTGAGTCCTCCTCCCAGACCTTTGATTGATTTGCTGTGCAATTTAGGAAAAGTGACTTACCCTCTCTGAGATTCTCGGATCTGTAAACCGAGGGTAATCAATTGAAACACGGGAAGATCTTAGAGCAATGCCACATGCAGGGTAAGCACTTAACACATGGCATCTGTGGTCACTCTCCTTTGTCTACAACCTCAGAACCCTGGTTGGTGCACCCACATCTGCTGAGTTCTTTAGAGGCAGACCGGAAAAGCTCGGCTCAGAGTGCGATGTGGCATTGGTGACTCCCTCCCCATATTCCTTAGCTGCATGTCATAGAGATGACAGGGCATTTGCCATGGAACATCTGCCTTCTCTGCCAGCCTGACTCCCGAGCACAGACATCACACTGCTTCTGTGCCAGAGATGCTGCTGAGGACGAGCAATGCACTGCTGTCATATTCTGTGGCCAGCCCTGAAACGCTCAGAGCCCTGACACAGAGGAAGGGGAGGGCGGTAAGTATACACGTGGAAATAAAGAGTGAGACTCGGGAGAAGGTGCACAGAGAGAAGCAGAGAAAGCTTTGCTGAGGCCTTGCTGGCTCATCAGGGCCCTGGACACTTTGTGTGCAGCCTCCTCCTAGGTTCCTGAGAACCAGAGTGAGGCAGATGCTATTACATTTTTCCTTCTTACAGATGAGTAAACTGAGGCTTAGAGAAGCCGCTCACTTATGGTCACAGAGCTAATAGGAGGCAAAGCTGGCTCCCAGAAGGAAAAATTTTCAGACCTCTGTCCTGAGTGGCAGACCTCTGTTCCCCATTAGATGGCATTAAAAGCCTCAGGATGTGTTAGTTACCTAGTGCCATTAACAAATTACCATGAACTTAATGGCTAAAAATGACACTCATTTAGTGTCTCTCAATTTCTGAAGGTCAGAAGTCAGGTGAGCTTGGATAGGGTCTCCTTTTGTCTCTCTTTAAGGCCAAAAATCAGTGTGTTGGCCAGGTTAGGTTCTTAGCCAAAGGCTCTGGAGAAGAATTGGCTACCAGGCTCATTCAGGTTTTGTAGCCACAGATCCTGGTGGCTGTAGGACTGAGGTTCTTGTTCCCTTACTGGTTGTCAGCTTGAAGGCCACTTCCTACTCCTAGAGGCCACACACAGTCCTTCTCACATGGCCTCTTCCATCTTCAAACCAGCAAGAGCAAGTCAGGTTCTTCTCATACTTCTAACCCCTCTTCCAGCCAAGAAAACTCTGCTTTTATAAGCTCCTCCAATCACATCAGGCCCACTTTGTCATGTAACAGCATAACCATGGAGTGACTTCTCATCCTATCCACAGGTCCCACCTATGAGGAGGGGAGAGGATCAGGTGAAGGTGAGGGTCACTGGGAGTCATTCTGCCTGGCAGTTGCCAAAGACTGCAAACACTGTGATGCGAGAAGCTCCACAGCCCTGGCCGCATTCATGGGGTCCTGGTCTCACAGCCAAGGGTATGATGCTGTGACTCCATGGCATAGAGTTCATGGAGGTAGTAGTAAGTGGCTGAGCTAAAATAATGCATAGAAAAGAGAACAGTGCAGAAAAACCACAGGTCTTCTTGGCTGCCCTCCCTTCCTCCTTTCCTTCCTTCCTTCCTGTGGCCCTGGGCACGGGTGCTGTTTACTGTGCCCTCCCCACTTCATCTCCAGCATTCTGCCTGACAACTGGCACACAGTAGGCCCTCAGTGAATGGCCTGCACTGTTGATGGATCTCAGATGAGCCCTTTGCCTTCCCTAGCAGCTCTGGCTATGTCCAGGGAAGGCAGGAACCCACCGAGGCCATTTTAACCTACACCTTGAACCAATCTAGGAAAACACTGCAGCAGAAACATCACACACCCATGTATGCAATTTACCCCTAACGGAAGCCTCATTAGCAAAGTAAAAGGTAAGCAGGTGAAATTAATTTTAATAATGTGTTTACTTTATTTAACCAACATATCCCAAATAGTATCCTATTTTTTAATATATTTTATTGATATTTTACAAAGAGGAAGGGACAGAGAGTTAGGAACACCAATGAGAAACATTGATCAGCTGCCTCCTGCACATACCTCACTGGGGATGTGCCCCCAACCAAGATACATGCCCTTGACTGGATTCGAACCCAGGACTCTTCATTCAGCAAGCCGACGCTCTATCCACTGAGCCAAACCAGCCAGGGCAATATCATCTTATTTTTGACATGTAGCCAGTATAAAAAGAGATTCATAAGGTATTATATATTCTTTATCCTGTAACGAGTCATTGAAATCCAAGGTGTGTTTTACTCTTATAACCACAGTTCACGTGCCCAGTGGCTACATATGGCTCGTGGCCACCAAGTTAGAAAAAACAGATCTAGAGCCTATGATTTCTGGGGCGAGATGATGGGGGGAGGTGAAATTCTTGAGACCTAGGGGGGAAAAACTTCTTTGTAAAAAATTATAAATGGATTAGGTCATCTGGAAACCAAATGAGCTGAGCCCCAAAATGGCATCAGCCAAAAAAAAAATTTTTTTTAATTTTAATTGTTCAAATAAAAAATTTAAATTTTAAATGTTCAAATAAAATTCCCTAAGAGAAATGGATAAACATACCACAGAGGTAAACAAAATAGACAATTACTCAGATCATAAAAGCATCTAGCTCCTGGGCACTGGTGTTGAGCTGCATGTAAGTCCTCCTCACAGAGGCTCAGGAGAGGGCCTGGTACACAGTAATATCTGTTATGTTGCCTGGCTGGCATGGCTCAGTAGTTGAGCATCAACCTATGAACCAGAGGTCATGGTTTGATTACCAGTCAGGGCACATGTCCAGGTTGCAGGCTCGATCTCCAGTAGGGGGCGTGCAGGAGGCAGCTGATCTATGATTCTATCTTATCATTGATGTTTCTCTCTCTCTCTCTCTCTCTCTCTCTCTCTCTCTCTCTCTCTCTCTCTCTCTCTCTCCCTTCAGCCAAATGCGACTCAAGTCTGAATTATTCCATAGTTATACAAAATTGCAGGTAAAGGGGGATGTGGATTTATATTAATATGTCGTATGTGATGTGGGATGCAGTCTCCAAAAACAAGAGTCCCTGAGGTTGGGAAAGGCACTGGGCGTCCCTGAGCGCTGCAGGCCTGAAGTTTGCAGGGGAAGAGCCAGGGAACATCCGCTGACGCAGGGAGCTAAGGGCCAAGGAGCGGGACAAAGGCCGTCCTACTGACTAAACACATTTTCCAGAACCCGGCAGATTTGCAAAGCACCAGTGATGCAATGAATAGACCTGCTTTGTGCCTGCCTGTCAGGCCACCTATTAATCACAACATATTACTGCTCTTCTAGCTCAATGCGTGGTGTGAAACGCCAGATTCCGGCTGAGACCAGAACTGAAGAGATCTAAGCTAGGTGGCAAGAAAAGAGCAAAATTAACATAGGCTACAGCGAGAGAGAAAAAGAAATCCTGGTCCTCTGAGAACAGGTTTCCACAGCTTTCAGAAAATAGAGGGGAATGTCAGGAGCATTTTGTGCAGCTACTACTTTGTGCTGCCGCCCTTCTGAGAAGGCGCGGCGTCTGGAGCAGAGAGGCCTGGAGGTGAAGAGTTTAAGCTGAATGGCATCCCCAGTCCAGTCTTGCCCATCACCTCTTAGACACAACTGCAAATTAGAATAATTACCATCAGCTTCATGCTGGGCCGTGCAGGTAGGAAATCATATTTATGCTAAAAAAAGGGGGGGGGGACAAAAATATCACAATGTGTAGAAAAGAGGATAAGGGTCAAAGTCACTCTTGATGCAGCAGAAAGGACTAGCAGAGAATAAATGACAGGGAAGAAGTTAGGTTATGGGTCCTGGGAGGCACCTACTGAATCATAAAAACAGGCTGAGGAACTGATAGGGAAAAAGAAGGTACACACACACACACACACACACACACACTTTAGATACACATCAAAGTCCTCAAGAAGGGGATCTATACTTGGCTGCGGTTAAAAGGAACTTCAGGAGGACTGGTGCTCACAGCATCATACATATTTGAAACGGATGGATCATCGCCAATCCAAAAGGCCACCAGCCTGCTCCTGCACATGTCTCCTCGGCCCCCACTGTGAGTTCCTTCTGGCACAGAAAGGACTGGGAATATCGGCCAACCCTCCAGGACCTCACTCTGGATGCATGAGGTTGTCCTTCAATCCATTTCACTTTTTAAATCATCACTCAGGAATCTTTGGTGCCCAGGCTACCTGCCCCCTTGTGTGTGACCTCTTTCCTAATACCAGACAGGACTCTGGTCCTTGACTAAAGACCGAAGGCCAAGATAATTCACAGGTCCCTGGCCATGCTGCATTCCTAGCTCAGCCTAAGCATCGCTAGTCCTAACTACGAAACATGCACACACACTCAGGGTTTTCTGAAAGCATCTTAAAACCTAATTGCAAAGGCGGCACATATCCATCCACGCTTGATGGAATTAGAAATATGTTGGGGTTGGCACATGCAAAGCTGTGTGCTCTCCCTCCTGCCAAAGATGGAGATGACTGACTGAATGGGGACAGGATATCAACTCGCCAGAATGTGTCTAAAACGGGACGAGCATGCTTGGTGAGGTGTTAACGCTGTGCTTCCAAAAAGGCAAAAACAGCCTGACCGGCGTGGCTCAGTGGTTGAGCATCTGCCTATGAACCAGGAGGTTACGGTTCGATTCCAGGTCAGGGCACATGCCCAGGTTGCGGGCTCGGTCCCCAAGTAGGGGGCAAGCAGGAGGCAGCTGATCAATGATTCTCTCTCATCGTTGATGTTTCCATCTCTCTCCCCATCTCCCTTCCTCTCTGAAATCAATAATAAAAATATTTTTTTAAGAAAAACACAGGGAAGTCTACATGATTCCCAGCTCGTTCTAGAGATGAAGGCTCACTCTCGGGAGAAGAGAGAATCCAATCCTCCCCCTTGGGAGACAGTTGGGTATTTTGGAAATCGGAATGACCATCATTGAGAAACAGGCTATTCAGGCAACTCACTTCACCAGAGAGCATTTGCACGTGGCCTGCTGCCTGCCTCCTGGGAGGGGATCCGTGCCGGGTAAGGCTGTGTTCTGGGCAGCGGCACAGCCTCCTGACAGCGGGCGAGGTGACCAACACTGACTGCTCAGGGGCTATGTTTCAGGCACTGTGGTAGGATCTAGGGACACAGCCCCCTCCTTCAAGGTGGTGGAGACGGAGAGGTGACAGGGCGTCACACTCGCCTACAGCAAGGACTGCGAGGCAGGAGGTCCAGGAGCACCTGGAGAGGATCCTCGGCCGGGCTCAGAGGGGCTGGTGAGAACGGTCCTCAGAAAAAATGTGACTTTCAGCTCAGACCTGAGGGAAATGCGATGCAGCCGGGCGAGGAAGCGGTGGGTGGAGGGTCCAGGTGGGGGAGACACAGCATTTGCTGGGACCTGAGGGCCATGGCAAGCTTCCAGCGCTTCCTGTGGTCCATTATGGCGCAAATGCAGGTGACAGTAGGAAGTGACAGGAGACAAAGCCACAGGGGCGGGTCTTAAAGGGCCAGAGATGCCTGGCGAAGCAACTCGGACTTCACCTTGAGGGTAAGAGAGAGCGGATGTGTTTTAAGTAAGAGAGATGCAAAGAAACAGAGCAGGTGTTCCCAAGTGACTATCCTGGGAGCCCTGTCGGGGCTACACTAGGGGCTGGTCAAATACAGACAGGCTCGGCAATCAGCAGAGAGAGGGTCTTGGAAATCTTGCCCAGCCTCTTGCTTTATGCTTATGAAAACTAAGGCACCGAAAGGGAGATCCCCGGCTCGGGAATGTGAAGCGGGTGTGTGGCAGGCCGGCAGGTTTCCTGCACCAGATGAGCAGGCTGTGACTCTAGAGCTGAGGAATCCTTGAGCTCCTCTCCCACCTGGAGCATCACCAGCAGAAGGCACGTGTCCTCGAGGCCTCAGCCCAGCATTTACAGCTCGGGAGTGGATGTGCCACGACCCAGGTTAGGAAGGGCTCCACCCACACTGCCTGGAGGTTCTCCACCCGCCACCCTAAGTACGCTCGTCCCTGCTTCACTCTCCTGAATGGCTGGAGAAGTCAATCCAAGCGGTAGCAACACTGACACCTGGAACCACCCCACCCCTGTCTTTCCTCCTGAGGCCTCCAGTCCTGCACCTGTGTTCCTCTCGGCCATTCTGCCCCCATACACATAGGTGTGCAGGGGGCTGGGAAAGGAATTACCCTACGGAGGTCTCCCTGCCATAAAGAGGGATGTTGGTGCAAAGAAACAGAGCAAGTGAAGATGGAGGGCCAATGCGATGTGGCTGCACAGCCTTGACCACGCGGCTGGCAGGGGTTAGCTCCTACCCCGGACCCAGGGGCAGAGCTAGATAGTGGGGAATTGCGTCACCGACCACCCGGTCCTTAGAGTCAGGAAATGTCAGCCTTCACACCTGGGCTCCACATGCAACTGGGGAGAAAGCTCCCTGAGGCAGACAAGCTGGCCCTGCCACCTGCAATTTCCAGAACAGGTAGTGAGAGTGGAATGGAAGGGAGAGAGGAAAGGAGGGAGACTGTGGTAACAGAGCTGGAGGAAATTGTTCTGCACACACCAACACCTCCAGTGTCAGCCAGACACACGCGCAGAGGCAGACATTGCAACATTCCCATTTTAGGGCGAGCAGGGGACACTCCCCATCTTAAAACACAGCCCCACACCTCCTAGGATCCCCGAAGTGGAGAGTGCACTGGGTTAACGGACTCAGCCAAAATAAAACACCTCTCTGAGAATGATGGGGGCCATCGATCATCCCACCTTAGTGACATCGAGTTAAAAATCAGCTTTGGTCTCAGGCTGACCCCACTGAACATCGGAAACTTGAATGTGGAGGGAGAAGAGAAAAGGGCATTTGGGAGCTGAGCCCCTGGAGGGGGGCTGAGCCCATGAAGGGAGCTGTGAGCAGACGCCCCGTCCTGGAGGGTGGGGCAGGGGTGGTAAGAGGGGGCAGGATGAGAAAAGGGGTGTGTATCATTCCCAGAGAAATACGTGCAGCAGCCACACAGGGACACACAGGCCATCCTGGAGACCATCCTAAATACTGACCAAGTGTTGGCTGAGCCCCTGCCTCCTACCTCAGCTGTAACGTGCATTTTCTAGACAACACCCCTTTGTTTTCTCTGAAAACACTGGGAAGGAAAGGAAGCTTGGGCCAGAGTGGTGTTGGGTTTTGTCAGAAGGTTTGGAGAATCCTCAGAAACTCCTATGATTTGTGAATGACAGGAGTGTCCGTGTTTTCTGGCTGTCCCTCCTGGTTTCATTCGTGAAGAACTGCATGGGGAGTGGTCTCCCCTATTTTCCAATCATCTGTTTGTTTTCTCTCCTAACATTCTGTGGCTGTCTTGGTGACAAAATCAATTTCAAACATTCTATGCCAAAAGGCTGCTGAAGGGCCAGGAGGAGGTCATTTGTCAGGTTAAACACATCCTCCCCATCACCTCAAATCCAGCTCTGACACCAATTTTCAGCTCCTGTCAGGGAGGTAGTTCATCTGACATTCTAAGAGGGACTCCACAGCATCTGTGGCACACGAGGATCTTCTGAGAAGTTCAAATATCTTAATGGCCATCCTCTGAGGTGCCGAGTCATGGGACCCTGTATGACTGCCTTAACTGGAAGAGGCAGAGAATTGGTGGTGGTCGCAGATCAGACTGGGAAACCAAGCAGGTGCTTGTTTCCTTGGCTGTGTTCTATTGGGTCCCTGTGGGACAGGATTCCCCAGGATGAAGCTGCTCTTCAGAAAACAATGGGTTCAGGATATGAAGGATATCCAGGATAGGCAGGGTGTGGACAGGGCCAGAAACACCAGTTTCCTAGGGAAAGGAAAGGTTCAGTAACGTCTGAGTCAGGGACCAGTCAGAAGGAACAGACAGTTTCACAAACATACCAAGTCCCCTTTCCACCCCAGGGCCTTTGCACATGCTACTCCCACTGTGCAGATTGTGCTTTCTCTGCCCAGTATTGCTCACACTCCAATCCTTGGCCAAGTGGACGCCCTCTCCAATCCCTCCTCAGCCACTCCCAGGTCAGGTTGGTTCCTTTTTATTACATACATGCAAGGTACCCCATTCCTTCCTTCAGGCTGCTTCTCCTGGTCTAGAACTATGAGCACCTTTATGGGACTGTTTGAATTAGGTTCTTTCTGGGCCAGGCTGACCCTCCTGGATAGCAAGGGCCTGTGTCTCCTGCCTAGTACAGAACTTGGCCCACAGTGAACGCTAAAAAGCAAAACAGAGCCTAAGGTATCACATGAGACACAGTTGCAATGCTACAAGTTCGAACAAGACCTTCCTCTACAGGAAAGGGAGATAATTTATCAAGCGATACTCCACCTCAGAGCACAAAGGACTGAAAGGGGCTTACAAAATACAGACCACCACCACCGCCCAAAGGGATGAAATAAATAGTTCCAGGAATGAAAGAAAAAGGAAGGCAGATTTAGATAAGCTGTAAAAAATGCATCAGAAATAAAACTATTCAATGAGCATAAAACAAATGGTTCCTTCCTGCCAGAGGGGGGAAAACAGCTACTTGCTCTGAAAATGGCAAAAGATATAAATTGCTAGGCACACCCTCTGAAGAGAATAGTCACAGGCGAATATTACATTTAAAATGCTGTTACAAAGGTGATGCAAGGTGGAAATAACACCGGATCTGCAGGTGGAACACCTGGGGTACAAGTTCTGGGTTGGCAGGAAACAGCCAGTGTTCTGGGTGCTCGCTCAGCCACGAGCCCCAGGCTCCTACCCTGAGAAGGGAGATGGGCTCCCTCCTTCCGGCTCTGCCACTCCATTCTCAGCCACAGAGGGAGTGGGAAATATTCTCTCCCCATCTTTCCCACCCGAAGGGGCCGAGAGCCAGTGTCTCTCCCTCCACCACCATGTCCTCCCGGGTCACGATGCTCCTTGGGAAGGTGCTCGGAAGCGAGGTGTACAGGCACTTAGCTCAGGCGCATCCTCCTCCCTCAGGAGGAGAGAAGCTGCTCACATAGTTGGTTTGGGGATGAGCCCTGTGTTGGGGACAGACCCCTCCAGCCCTGGGAGATGTACAGGATCCTATGAGGAGGAACCATGCCCCGGGGCAGAGAGATTGTCAGCTGCACCCAGCATCCCTCCAGGATGGGCTCCCCTATAGAGAGACCCCACCTTTCCTTGGCATAATGTAATCTAATAAAAGAGTAATATGCAAATTAACCCTCACTCCGAGACACCTAAGCCACACCCACCAGCCAAGCCACATCAACCAGCCAATCAGAGCAGCTGTATGCAAATTAACCCAGCCAAGATGGCAGCCAGCAGCCAAGGAGCTAGAGCAAACAGGAGGCTTCCATTGCACCAATGATGGAGTTGAAACTGCCTGCCTAGGCTGGCCAGGCCTCTGATCAAGGCAATAGTGTTTCAATTATAGAAGCCACAGAGCTGAAGCAAACAGGAGGTTTCGTTGCCTGCCTAGGCCTGGGCTCAAGGCAACAAAGTTTCAATTATAGAAGATAAGTAAACCCCAGAAACCTGATTTTAGCCAGCCTCGCTGGGACGCTGGGCACAGGCCGGGCTGAGGGACACCCCCACCCCCCAAATGCACAAATTTTTGTGCACCGGGCCCCTAATGACATCATAATGCCACAGGAAGTAAAGTCCCACTCTCTCCAGAAATCCCACAACCCCGCCTAGGCAATCCTGCCAAATCCATAAGGTTCATTTTTGTTTGTTTGCCTGCCAAGGAGAGAAGTTTTCCATAATTTGGAGAGCATGGACTCAGAGGGATGACCCGTGTTAAAATATAGGTTACGGGAGTGTGCTTGGTGAACAAAGGCCACCAGAAACGCCTACATCCTAATACCTGGAACGTGTTAAGGTACGTGGCAAAGGGCAACTGAAGTTGTGGATGGAATAGGGTTGCCGATCAGTTGACCCTAACTAGAGAGATGACCTTGGATTGTCCGAGTGGGCCCAATGTCATCATGAGGGCCCATAAATGTGGGAGGGGAGAGAGAACCAGAGGCAGAGTGGGCAGGCCATGGGACAGACTGGAGTGATGTGACATGAGGAGGATTCACTCACCGTTGCTAGCCTTGGAGATGGGGAGGACCCTCTGGAAAAGGCACAAAAACAGATGCTCCCCAGAGCCCAGAAACTGTGGACACCTTGATTTATCTCACCCAGACCCAGGTCAGACTTCTGACCCATAAAACCACAAGGTGGTAACCATGCTACTTACATGGTAATTTGTGACAGCAGCTATTACAAACTGTGTCTCCTGTTCTCTGAATCCATATACTGACACGCCCCACTCTCCTTTTCAGGGCATCAGAATGTGACAGCTTTTAGAGAGAGGGTCTTCAAAGAGGTAAAAGGAGATCACTAGGGTGGACCTTAATCCATGAATTTGTGTCATTAGGAGAGGAGACTGGGACACAGACACACATGGAGGGAAGATCATGAGACACAGGGTGGAGATGGCAATCTATACACCAAGGAGGGAGGCCTCAGCAGAAACGATCCCTGTCAGCACCTTGATCTTGGATTTCCAGCCTTTAGAATGGTAAGGCCACACATGTCTCTGGTCTAAGCCACTCAGTCTATGGTACTCGATTATGGCCACGCTAGCTGACAACAGAGCAGCCAGAGGAAGCTGATATTGGGGATGCACAGAATTCACCTCAGAGGTCCCCAGCACCTGGATGAAAGACCATTACCCTAAAGGAGGGGCCTGTGAGATGCCAACCAGGTCAGGCAGCCTGGGTGGATGCTGTGGCCACTGGACAGGGGACCCAGCAGTGGTTTGCAAACCTTCTGAAAGGTACCAAGGTAGATGCTTAGAGAGCTGGAGGTGGGGTCCCCCACTTCTCTCTGGGGCCCCAGCTGTCAGTCTGAGTTAGTGAGGTTCAGCTACTCTATCAGTGATGGCTCTAGCCTAAGGTGACCGCTTTTGGCGGGACAGTCCTGATTTTTAACAATTTGTCCCCCGTCCCGCGGCATTTTAAAAAAGTCCCAATTTTTGGAAAGAGACATATGTACTACTCTTTGTAATATTTTAAGTAATAATAATAAAAAGAACACCACCACCCCCCACGCCCCGTCAATGGTGTCCCGCTTTACCAATGTTAAAATCGGGTCACCTTACTCTAGGCTGCACAAAGAGCCTGTGGGCAGGCATATCTATGCCGGGCACCGAGTATAGCTTCCCTGGGACCTGGATTTTATGCTGCTGAAAGTTTGAGTCTAGCTGGGTTTTCTTTCCTTGACTCCTTGGGTAAATTCTCATGGACACCAGGAACTCACTCGCTGAAGTTGGTGAGAATTAAGCTCCGTCTTTTTCTATCTGAAATTATTTTAAAACTAGAGGCCCAGTGCACGCAATTCATGCAGGAGTAGGGTCCCTAGGCCTGGCCAGCAATCGGGGCCAATTAGGTTCCCCGCCTCCCCGCATTCTCCTTTCTTTGCTCCCTCAGCACCCCACCACCACTGCTGATCACCTGTAATCTTCCGCACCGTCCACTGGTGGTCAGCGCACATCACAGCAAGCAATCGAACTCCAGTTCTCCAGGTCAAACCCCCCAGGGGACACTTTGCATACACACACACACACACACACAACTGAGTGGCCAGATTATTATGACCACCTGACGTTTGTAGGCAAATTAGCTATAATTTTGCACTGAAGTTGCTAGAGGGCCAGACCATTATAAATAGGGAAGCAAATTGTTTACCATGACAGTAGAAGTGATTTTTTTCTGAAGATATGGGTAAACTATGCAATTTAATAGCCTTTGAACGTGAGATATATTTGAACGTGAGTGGTCAGATTATTATGACCACCTGACGCTTGTAGACAAATTAGCTGTACACTGCATCATATAGGATATGGAAGCCGAAGGCCTGTTCAAACACCTTTGCTGTCTGCAGTTACCAAGATAAAACATCTCCAGTTCGCACAGGAACACAAGGATTGGACAGTCGAGCACTGGAAAGAAAGTCATGTGGCCCACATGTATAAATACAACCTTTTAAGCTGGTGGGGGCAGTGTTATGGTTTGGGGCATGTTTTCCTGGCATGATTTGATTCATGTGGAACAACATCTGAATAGCACAACATACCTAAGTATCGTTGCTGATCAAGTTCATCCTATCGTTGATGGCGTAACCCAATAAAGATGGCTTCTTCCAGCAAGATAATGAGCCATGCCATGGTGCTCGTATTGTGCAGGAGTGGTTTCAAGAACATGAGGGAGACTTTACCTTGCTTAGGCGGCCCCCACAATCACCAGATCTCAATCCAATTGAGCATTTCTGGGATGAAATTAAAAGAGCCATCAGGCAGCTGGTTCCACAACCATCAAATCTCACAGAACTGGACAGTGCTATTCGTCAGGCATGGTGTCAGATTCCTAGCATCACCTTTCAACATCTCATGGAGTCAATGACAAGAAGAATCGCTGCAGTACTGAAGGCAAAAGGTGGCCCAAAGAAGTCCTGATGGGGTGGTCATAATAATCTGACCACTCACGTTCAAATACATCCCACGTTCAAAGTCTGTTAAATTGCATAATTTACCCCTATCTTCAGAAAAAAATCACTTCTACTGTCGTGGTAAACAACCTGCTTCCCTACTTATAATGGTCTGGCCCTCTAGCAACTTCAGCGCAAAATTATAGCTAATTTGCCTACAAATGTCAGGTGGTCATAATAATCTGGCCACTCAGAGTGAGTGTGAGTGAGGGGGAGAGGGGTGTGTGTGTCTGATGTGCCTTTCTTGTTTGGGAGGCTTGGGAGATGGGGAGATAGATCTTTGACTTGTGATGAGTATTCATCAGGAGCTTTACCCTCTGGGCTTATTCAGCTAGGCTGGTAGGCAGTCACCTTTGCCCAGTCCGGGGGAAAAGGCTTTGCTAAGCAAACGTGATGTGTAAACAGTATCCCCATGTTTAACCTGTTTAAGAGAGCAAACTGGCTCCAAGTAACTTAGCCATGTTCATTTGCATCCCAATGGCTCATCTGCCTTTATAATTGGATTTATTTGTATATTAAAGAAAACTCACCAAAAATTCTACATAAATTATTTTTAAATTTTCTGATTAAACAATGTACATCTATTGGGGGGAAATGAAATAACACCAATGACCAAAGAAGAAACTAGAAATCACACATCATACCACCACCTGGGAATAGCTAATACTCAAGTTCTCTCTTCCCTCACCCCTCCCACACTTACTGCCCTCCCCTGCCCACCCGCCTAGCCTTCTATATACTTTAGAGTCGGGAGAACCTAAATTATAATCCTGCCTTCACCACACACCTGCTGTGTCACCTTGAACAAGGCAGTCTATCTCAAAGTTTTCATCTGCAAAAGGGGATGAGACAGGACTTAGCTTGCAGGCCATCGTTCACAGAGATGACTGGCATTATTCTCCAAACACCGCACCTCCCACATATCAAACCGTTGATAAACGGTGGCGCCGTGGTACAAGCTGCGCAGAAGGGAGTTCACGGAGCAGGCATGACTGCTGTTTTATGAAAGGCCGGCTGGCGAGGCTGGCCCTGGCTGCACCTGGGAACCCCGAGCTGAGGAGAATCCCAGCATCTCCTAAATGATAAGAGCGGCTCTAAACTGTCTGCGCAAACAATAGGGTTCAGGCTGAGCACCTGCTTTCCTCCTGGCAGCTGGGAATCTGGGGACGTGCCAGGTAGGGGGGTGCTTACTAGTACAGGCGAAGGGTCCCTGATAAACCCTGGGCACTGAGTCTCTCATGAGCGAGCATCCCTGGCTGGCAGCGTTCCCCACGTGCTCTCACAACTCGTGTCCTGGGGAATGAAATGCATGCTGGAACTCCACTGGAGGGCCTCTCACAGACCTGCTCCTAGTTCCCCCAGACCTTCTCCGCAGGAATTTGCTTTGCACCCATTTGCTGTAATAAACCCTGGCCATGAGTCCTGGGTCCTGCTGCTGAACCATCACATCTGGGGGAGGTCTCGGGGGCCTCCCAACAGGTGAACATGTCTGTGGAGTTGGGGGCCAGGTTCCAACCCTAATTCTACCACCTACTGACTCTGCATCATTCAGATTCTTGGCGGGACGCAGATGGCCACCTCAGGTGGGAGATTTAAAGAACCTTTCATAAAAGGGGATTAAGATATGGGCGGGTCTAAAGGAACCACTAGGGAACCGCACAGCATCCTGGAGCTCCTGGGGATGGCAGCTGGTGAGATGGGGTGGTCCGGAGAAGGGCCATAATTATTATTTATTGGCTGTAGGTGCGGTGTTCATGTGACTTTCTCCATGACTTTATAGCCATCTCCAAATAACACTCATTCTGGGAGGAGTGGGCAGAAGAGGGAGGGAGAGGGCAAAGGGCAAAAGGATCAATCCTTGGCATTCTGAAATGCGATTTGTCTCCTACCTGTCCTTACCCAGATGTTTCCAGAGTCTGACATGAAAAATACCCTGAGGTCAATGCTCTCACTGGCCAGCAAAGGGCCCGACCTTCCTTGTGTTCACTGTACTCTTCACCGCCCCTCCACCCCTCCACCCCTGCCCCGTACTTCATGCCACGTCCTTGGAGCACTGCCACAATGAGACTGCCCAACCAAATCCCAGTGGAGTTGAGACCCCGTTTCCTCTCCCCAAGCCTGAGCCCAGGTCTCAGACCCTGAACCGCACCTTAAGGGAAGATGGTAAACATCCCTACACCCAAGGCTAACGGGCACTTAGGGAATCCTCCCCTCCACGCCCTCTGAACTCCATGTGTGTGGCAGGGCTGCTCAGCGTACAATCCTTTCTCATCCTGCTCCCTCCCTCGCTGTTCATCCCCCAGAGAGGGTGGAAGCAGAAGGTCTGTACACGAGACTATAAATTGAAGTAAATCAAAGACAGGCCTTGGATAATGAGGCAGCTGGGAGCCCTGGGGAGGCTCAGCGGGGTCCAGAATGAACGAGATGTTTGTTCAGACTTAAAGGCACAGTCTCAATAGAGCTGCAAGAGGGCAGGTCAGATGGCTCCAACCCAAGAGCAGTGAGAAGGAGTAAATCAGGCCAAGGAGAGATCCATCTGAGCAGGCGATGCTGGAGGGCATCTCAACAGGCAGCCACAGGCAGACACACCAGAAGACAGCCACTTCCTTAAACTCCCTCGTTGCCCACAGCAACCCATTTCCTGTGGGCACTTAGGTAATGTTGCAATTGTCAGTGCTATTTGCTTTCTGTCACAAAGAGAGGCCCAGCATCAAAGGAATAAACTGCATAGGTTAATTCAACCCCCATTAACCACTGGCAAAATACAGCCCATTTAACCACCTACCTAAACATGGAGTAAAAAGCTATTTGGGAGGAGGGTTTCAATGGGCAGGTGCCTTCCAGCTAGCCACACGCCCACTCTCCACAGGACTGGTCTCCAGCAATGGACACCTAGATGCTGACATTTCAGAAAAGACAGCAATCAGAAGGTGATGGATACAAGAGCCTCAGGTAAGACAGGAAGAAGGAAGCAAGGCTAGGAGTGCCAGCTCTGTGCTGGCTGGAGGCTTTGGGCAACTTACCAACATCCTTGAGTCCCAGTTTCCTCTTCTGTGAAATGGGGATAATAAAAAATGTCAACTTACAAAAGCATGATGAGGATTAAATGAGATAATGCATGTAACACTCTGCAAATGCTTTGGCACGTTCATTAAATACTAATTGCCATTATTTTTATGGTGGAAGAGAGCACTTCCATGGCCAAAAGATGCAAGGAAGATAAAGTCTTAACTCATCAGAGAAGCTGATTTAACTTCTCTGCCCGAATTTACTGATGGCTTCAACCAGCTTCAGTGAGCCTCCCTGGATATTAACACATCTGAAGGCCAGATTTAGTCAACTGACTGGATATGACAGGCATGAAGCATTCCATGATCTAGATTCTGATTAAACAATGTACATCTATTGAAGGGAAATGAAATAACACCAATGACCAAAGAAGAAACAAACTAGAAATCACCCATCATACCACCACCCAGGAATAGCTAATACGTTCTCAGAATAAAGGATAAATTATATCTTCACCAGAAAAAGTTCCCTCTGTGTCAACACACACACACATTATTCTGTAACTGGGGGCTGGGGCTTACTTCCATCGTTCTCTGAACAATATCAATGTTTTTCAGGAGGTAGGAATACTTTGAGCAATTTGTAGAGTCTGCATAAATAACACTACTGACTTCCAGGACAAGAGACAATGAAGCTGCAGTTTCTTAGTTGGAACATCCACCCTTGGAGCACAGAAGCCACCATGTGAGAAGTCGGAGGCTGTCATATTGTGAGGAACCACAAGACACATGAAGAAGCCGGAGAGGATCAGAATATAACATATTCCTCCAAAAGATACCACTTTTAAGACAACTGAGAAACAGTAGGTGCAAAAACAAAACAAAAACACTCTGTCTTCTGCCACTCCCATTTGTATAAAAACACTCTCGAATACTGGAGACAACTCTAGACTCTTTGCCCAGAGATGGCACTGAGAGGCATCCACATAACCTTTCTACAATAGCCCTTACCTTCCATTAGATTCCCCATACACTCATCTTCCCACAGTCTGCAGCCCCCGGAGGCCCGAACCCCTTTTCCTTAGCCTTTTCACCTCTACAGATTTATTGTTCTTTGGTAAGATGCTACATAAGCCTTGAGTTCTAACCACCCCTTTGAGTTACTCAGCACTGTTTTTCCCAGGGGCATGGACACTGCATGTGTTAATAAACTGGTTTTCTCTTGTTAATCTGTCTTTTGTCCATTGAATTAGCAGGTCCCCCAGCCACTGAACCTAAGAGGGTAGAGGAGAAAAGTTTTTCCTCCCTTCTAAGGCCATGTGTAGGTGCTTCAGCCCCTTCTGAACCCAGCCTTTAAATGATCCTTAAAGCCCAGGAGACAGTAAGAGAATGAAGAGGCTCCGAAGGATTCCAGCCCCCAGCCTCTGACTCCAACCCCGCCTTTCAAGGCCTCAGACCCAAAGCCCCACACGTTGTGGAGCAGAGGCTCACACTGGATCTTGTCTGAACTCAATCAACCGAAGTGATGAACATATTAAAATGGGCTTTCCTTATGCCACACTATGTTTTAGGAGGTTCGTCATAAAGCGATAAATAACTGAAATAATAGATAATACCCTTTAAGCATGTAGCTTACATGAATTTGACTAAGAAGGTTCAGGAAGAAAAAGCTGAAAATCAAACCAGGTGATTTCACGCAATGGCCATTGCATTCAGTGAGCATAAACCCAGGCAAGAGGGAGAATGAACTGGGAGAGAGAAGGACCCTACTGTAGTGGTTCTCAGCCAAGTGAAGCACTGCCCCCTAGGGGACATTTAGAAATATTTGGAAGAGTATTTCATTGTGTAATGAGGATGGTAAGAAACATCCATGGCAGCGAGGTAAAGATGCTGAGTGCCTATCGGGCACAGTGCCACTCAACACCAACTGCCCTGCCCTGAATGTTTCGATGCCCCTCCTGGGAAACACGGCTTGGTCAGCTTCAGAGGGCTTGTCATGGTGTGAGCAGCTGAAAAATAGGTATTTCTTTCTGCTTGAACAGTGTTGCCCCTGAAGACCAGTTGCCACTTTTATCTAGTGCTCGGAGAAACAGTAATTGGCTCCAACGCGGCAAGAAACAACATTAAGCTGCACTGACTTAGTAACGGACTGTCCAACTTTCCCCCCAAACAGTGCCTGACATCAATTTTGACTGCGTCCAGGTGTCACCTTCCTCCCTGACTTATCTAGAACCTCATTCCCCTGTGACGTGCAATTCCACTAGAAGGAAATACAAAGATTCCACAAATACAAGTACACAGAACTGTATAGGTTTTGTGAGGTTTTAAAAATAAATATAAATGGTATAGTCTAGCCATATGATTTCTAAATGTTCTACAAATACGTGTGGGAGTCCTAGCCAGTTTGGCTCAGTGGATAGAGCATTGGCTTGTGGACCGAAGGGTTCCGGGTTTGATTCCAGTCAAGGAGAGGTACTTTGACTGCAGGCTTCTCCCCAGCCCGGGCCCTGGTCAGGGCTACTGCAGGAGGCAACCAATCAAAGTGTTTCTCTCACATTGATGTTTCTCTCTGCCTTTCCCTCTCTCTTCCACGCTCCCTAAAAATCAATGGGAAAATGCCCTCTGGTGAGGACTAACAACAACAACAAAACATATATATTATATATTTATTCTTACTATATATTACTTTCTTACTATATAAGCACAGTACACTACTATGTGGGTAAACTGTAGTTACATTTATATACTGATGAACATTTAGTTGTTGCTCCCCTCCCCCCACCCCTGGTTTTTTGCAATCACTAACGATGTATCAGGGAAAAGTTCTTGTCCTTGAATTTTTGACTCTCCTGAATGAGTTTCCCTAGGGGAGGAATTGCTGGGACAAGTATTTATAATCTTAATAGAGCTGCCAAATTTCCCTGCAAAATAGCTAAACTAACTTCCATTCTCACAGACAGTGTTTGAGAATATCCCACATCTCTTGACTTTTCCTGAATAGCTATTCAAAGAGCTCTGGAGTCAGGGTGGAGGTGATTTCTTTATCTGTCATATCAGGCAGAAGGGGGAAGAAATTTGCTCAAATTAATTAAATTCGGTAAGTATTTAGTGTTTCCTCTAAAGCAACCACATTGCTGCAGAGGTGTCCAAGCGAGATGGCACAGCCCCCACCCTTGGAGAGTTAACAATCTCTTCCACAAGCAAATTTTAGACATTAGAGCTGAAATAAGCCAACAGGAGGAGTCTGTGGTCCAGGGCATCTGAGGAGCCGAGATGGCCAGGGGTCCAGGTGGTCAGGAAGCCCTCCTAAGGCAGGTGTGCCCCTAACTGAACCTGAAGGAGGGAAGGATTTCATTGCTTGAAGAGGAGGAGGAACAGGTTCTGGATGGGTGGGGAACAGGTACAAATGGCAAGGAACAGGATGCAAAGGTGGGTTAGAGGTAGATGCCAACATGGAGATGGGCACAGGGGGAATGTGTGCACGACATTAGAGGGTAGATGCAGTCCTAGCTTCTATCCTGCCAACAGAGGGAGAGAAAAGGCGAAGACACCAGCACAGAGCCAGGCCAGAGGTGAGGTCAGTCCTTGCATCATCAAAGATCATGCACGGCTAGTGCTGATAGCAAAATGCAACGAGTTCAGAGATACCTAGAAAAGACCATTCCACAAATTACACCTTTACTGATTTGAATGGCACAGAAAATACTAATTTCACAAAGTACATTACACAGCACGTATTTGTAAATCAATGCAAAAACTGTATAGATGTGTCCGAGGACTAGTCAACCAGGAGACAGGAAGTTGGGAGAAAACAGAGGACAAGAAGCACATTTTTAAGCAAACAGTTACACTACTAAAAATCCTTTTAAAAAATAAGCTATGTGTGTATCATTTACATATGTGTGTGTGTGTGTAAGTTTACTGTAAAGTTAAGAAAAAACTAAACTATTACAAGAATTAACCACTACATTTTTTTAAAAACTACCTAAGAACCGTTACTATAAGTGATAATAATGACAACAACAGTAACAATAATTGTCACAAAAAAAATATGGTATTGCTCAGTGGTTGGGCATCAACCTATGAACCTATGACTGGGTTCGATGCCCAGTCAGAGCACATGCCCTGCTTGGGGTCAATCCCAGTGGGAGACATGCAGGAGGCAGCCTATCAATGATTCTCTCTCATCATTGATGTTTCTGTCTCTCCCTCTCCCTTCCTCTCTGAAATCAATAAAAATCTATTTTTTAAAAATATGGTATATTTTCATAACCCTTGGTATTTTGACATGATCTTTCACAATAATCCGGCAAGGTAAGACAGGGAAGAAATTATAAATTTTCTGATCAGCAAAGTAACAAGCAAAACTAATGTAAATTGGAGCAGGAGCTTTTTACCGGGAGCCCAGATATTCTTCCCAGGCCCACAGGGGAGAGTCAGGGATTAATTTGCACTTTTTAATTTGCATACTAATGCGTATGTATGGCAGTGTGCATTTTTCAGAGGAAGGGGTCCATGGATTCTCCAATAAATCCATAGATCCCCCAAAGTTGAGAACTGCTGAAATAGAAAAAGAAATAGCCAGGATTTTGACATTAGCAAAATGTTGACATTAACAAAATGCGTTGACATTTTAAAACATGTTCTAGTAAGATGTGTAATAATTGATGTCTTTTACCGATAACCATGTGGATGTAAGCAATAAAGTAATGGGCATGCCTTCTACTCTGGCTTGTGCTAGAGTGCCCAAGGCAAAATTCCCCTTCCCACCTGATTACTAATTATATATATAACTGGAGCTGTTTGATGCTTATTTTTGAAATTAAAGTAAGATGACTTTTGAAGGTGACATTGGACAACAAGCAGCACAGGAGAATTACCTTCCAGAGAAGAGAAAAAAAACAAGGTGAGCCCTACAATGTCTTAAGCTTACGTCCTGGAGAGAGGTTCCAAACCAGAATCCAGTGAGGGGGAACCCAACAGAGCCCAGTGGCCCCACTAGAAGAAATGGAGTTTGCAGTTCAGGGAGGTCAAGGTGGCCAGGATTTGCCTGACAAGATACTAAAGAGTAGGGAAAGAGTGGCAAAGAGCTCTAAACATTTCAAGTCTTGGGTGGAGTCTTGCCCTGTGTACCTGTGGGAGGAAACTACACGAGGTCAGGAAAGAACAAGCCGGGAGCAGCCAACCCTTATGCCTGCAGAGCTGAGAATAAGTTATGGTTCCATCAGCCAGTGTGGAAGCCTGAAGCAGTGGGCAGAAGTCATGGGTGGGTACAGTAGAGATAAATGAGCCTGAAATTAAAGGTTCCTCTGGACTAACCTTAACTTGAATTAAAAGCCAATCTCAAAAGAATCAAACTGATTTCAAGTAACTTGAATTTTTTCCAAGGCAACATTCAACAAAAAATGAAAGAATGACAATAAAACCTAGCAAATAACAATGTGTTATTCACACTGTAGACATCCAATGAAAATGTGTGAGAAATAAAAAGATTGGGGAAACACAATCCACAGCCTGAAGTAGTAAGAGAGTAAATTTCATATTATGGTACTTTACAATTTAATTTTTAAATTTTTAATAAAAACTTTGAAAAGATCTATTTAAAAAAAAGAAAGGTAAGCCACAGACTGGAAAAAAAAAGTTGCAAAATGTATTTTTTAAAAGATTTATATATCTAGAATTCATGAAGATCTCTTAATATCCTATCTAATAAAGAGGGAATATGCTAATCAGCCCTCAAGCTGTCGCAAAGATGGCATCCACAGCCAATAAGGAGGTAATATGCTAATTGACTGTCACACCTCAAAGATGGCAGTGCCCACAGCCACAAGATGGCAGCACCCAGTCCCCTCAGCCCCACCAGGGTGGCAGGCAGGCCAAGCCACTCTGTGTGCCTACCTCCGGAGTCCCCTAATCCCCTCAGCCCCCGCAGCCACCCAGGGCCAGCCCAAGGTGCAGGCAAGCCTCAGATGTTGGTGCCCAGATGCTCAGGGCCACCCGAGGTGCAGGTAACCAGGGCCAGCAGAGGCTTGCACTTCAGGCAGTGGCAGCAGCAAAGGTGTGATGGGGGCATCACCTTGCCCTGATTGCTGGGTCGTCCCCTGCCCCTGAGGGCTCCTGGACTGTGAGAGGGGGCAGGCTAGGCTTAGGGACCCCCCACCCCGTCCAGTGCATGAATTTTCATGCACTGGGCCTCTAGTTTAATTATATGAAATAAAAAACAAACCAAAGAAATAAAAAATGGCCCAAAGAATTGAACATATACTTCACCAAAGAACATAGACAATGGCAAATAAAAATATAAAAAGATGTTCAACTTCAAAAACCACTAGAAAAATATAAATTTATAAGCCAAGGTGCAATACCACTTCACACCCTTTGGATTGCCATCATTAAATATCATTGGAGCAGATATGGAAAAACTAAAAATCTCATATGTTCCTGAGGGAGAAAGCAAAATGTTACAGCCACTTTGAGTTTTTTGTAAAGTTATACACATAACTTGCACTATGAGCTGGTAATCCCACTCCTGGTATTTATTAAAGAAAAATGCCATTCCATATAAAGACTT
>PVJC01023138.1:0-26663 GCA_004026665.1 Murina feae
AGCAGTGCACGAGTGTTCCTTTTTCTCTGCATCCTCTCCAGCACTTGTCGTTTGTTGATTTGTTGATGATAGCCATTCTTACAGGTGTGAGATGGTACCTCATTGTTGTTTTGATTTGCATCTCTCGGATGATTAGTGACTTTGAGCATGTTTTCATATGTCTCTTGGCTTTCTGAATATCCTCTTTTGAAAAGTGTCTGTTTAGGTCCTTTGCCCATTTTTTGAGTGGATTGTTTGTCTTCTTTTTGTTAACTTGTAGGAGTTCCCTATAAATGTTAGAGATTAAACCTTTATCAGTGATAACATTGGCAAATATGTTCTCCCATGTATTTCTTATAAATGGAATCATGTACTATGTGACCTTTTGTATATGGCTTCTTCCACTTGGCATCATGTTTTCAAGGTTCATTCTCATAGCATGTATCAGTGCTTCATTTCTTTCTTTTGACTGAAAAATAGCCCATTGTATGGATAGGCCACAATTTGCTTATTCAGCCCCCCGTTGATGAACATTAAGGCTATTTTCACCTTTTGGCTGTTGTGAATAGAGCTCCTGTATATATGGGTGTATATGTATTTTCTTGAATCCTTGTTTTCAGTTCTTTGGGGTATATACCAAGAGGGAAATTGTGGAGTTTTTTGGTAATTTTCTGTTTAACTTTTTGAGGACCCACCAAATTTTTCCATAGTTGCTGACCTATTTTGTATTCCCACATCAATGTTTAAGATTTTCAAACTTTTTTTGACCATGACTCATAGTAGAAAATATACATATTTTGGAAGCACAGGAGATGAATGATGAGAGCCCATTCTGTCAAGCAGTTCCCTAGATAGGAATTAGGGGGTCCATAGGCCTAGATGAGAAATGTTACATTTTACTTTTTATTAACCTCCAACCAAAATTTAGTGTTTTCTTCAAATGCAAATATAGGCAACAAGCATAGTATTAGCATTTCATTTCTGTTGGACATCACTGGCCTAATGTCAGATCCGAGTTCAATCCGAGATTTTGCTATCAAAGGAAACCAGACATTTTCATCATATTACAGTTGCTTTAGGTAGGTTTAAACATTGTTTCTGTTTATTATTTTATTTTAATATTATTGTAAGTATTAGGCTTAGTATTATTGTCAGTATTAAGTATTAGGATTATGTTACTCAATGTGTTATCAAAGAATGCATGTATACAATACCACACTTTTGTAAATATTTAAATAATTTGATAAATGTACTTCAAAGTAACTGGTTTCTTTTGGAATCCCATGTATTTTGTCTTATTTGTGTAAACACATTCTGAAAAGGATTCTGTGGGCTTTGACAGATGCTAGAGGAGTTCGTGGCACAATAATAGTTAAGAACCTCCTAGAGCATCACTGTCCAATAAGAGAGCCACCAGCCACTTGCAGCTTCCAAGCACCTGGAATGTAGCCAGTCCAGACTGAGATGTACTATGAACTGAGATGCGGTTTCAAATATTTAGTGCAATAAAAGAATATTAAATACTCCACTGATAATTATATATTTATCACATGTTGGGGTACATTGGTTACATAACACATATTAAATTTAATTTCACCGGTTTTTTTGTTTATTATTATTATTATTGCTTAAGATATTACAAAGAGTAGTACATATGTCTCTCTTTTTTTTCCCCTTGACCTTCTCCCATCCTTCCCTACCCCCCAGTGTCTTATGTCCATTGGTTATGCTTATATGCACGCATAAAAGTCCTTTGGTTGATCTCTTTCCCCCCCACCCCAACTTTCCCTGGCCTTCCTGCTATAGTTTGATAGTCTGTTTAATACTGCTCTACTTCTGTATCTAATTTTTATTTATCAGTTTATAATGGTCTTTATTATCCATAAGTGAGTGATGTCATGTGGTATTTTTCTTTCATTGATTGGCTTATTTCACTTGGCATAATGTTTTAATTATTATAATGTAGGTGCTAACATTTTTTAAATTGCATATGTAGCTCGCATTACATTTCTGTTGGACATCACTGGCCTAACGTCAGATCTGAGTTTCAATCTTGACTCTATCATATAACCAGCAATTATCATTATCATCATCACTGCTATTGTCATTATTTTACTATGTCCTAGCTCTGGATCTCCATAAATTTCAATTTCCTTATCTGTAAAAGTAGATATAAGCCCAAGGGAGAGAGTATGGCTACTTAATCTAAATAGAGTCTTCTTCCTAATACATTTCTTACTTTACTATCACAAAAGCCCTTTACCCATGTCCCTTTTCTTTACTCCTCTGCTACCCATGCTAATGAATAAAAAATTTAAATTATGTATGTGAAGAGATATACAAAGATATTGATATAAGAATTCATAGATGAAGTGAATTTTTTTTTAAATTAAAGGATAAACAAGGGATAATTCCCTTGGAAAGAAAAGTAAAAAGATGGAAAATGTCTTGAAGTGGGTTAGAATAGTAGGCAGATTACAGTTGCCACCCATCCTGTATTTATTCAGAGAGGTTGAGGTGGCATTTGGATACAACCCAAGCAAACCACTAGTATATTCCTGGAATTTGGAAATGGCCACTTGAAAGGCAGGATAACCTGGCATGTCCCTAAATCAAAAGCTAAAAGTCCAGTAGGCTATGTGCAGGAGGTGGGAAAGGTGGCAGTGTGTCTCTTTAAGAGTAAAGGGTTGAGGAGGGACTCTGGCCCTATTGTTAATCTAATCTTTACTGTGTTGGAGCCCTGGGCATTTTAACTCTAGCACCCTGGGAATAAAAGCTCTTTCATCTACAGAATCTCCTTTGAGATGATGAAACAACTTTCTGTAGATAGCAGAGTATGTTTTTACGTACCTCTTATAAATGAGAAGAGAATTACACAAATGAACACTATGGCCAGTGCCTGGTAGAGAAGGGGCTGACTGTGAGCTTGCATTTCTCTATAGCTAACACCATAGGATCAGAAGCATGCCCTGCACCTCCATTTCCTTGGGCTTCTCAGAGTAACCTTATCCATCCTGACTGTCTGCAAAAATCATTATTCTCACTCTGGCTCCTAAACTGAGCCATGCGTTTGGAATTGCTCTCAGTACCAGCCAGTTAAGCTTTTCCCTGCCACCATTCAGACAGTTCCTGACAGCTCCACCTTCCTACACAAAGCCCTGCCTGTCTGGTCAAAGTAGGTGGTGAGTTACCCACCCTTTTTAAAAACATGCCTTGCAAGACTTTCTATCCTTCAAAATATACTTGCTCCTTCACAGCTACATGTTCAGCTGTGTGTGAACTGTGCCTGTGAGGTAACGCCACACTCCACATGTGTGGAGAACATGTATGTGTGTCTCTGCTTCCCTATTGTTGGCTCAGACCACAGTCTTTGAAAGGCAAAAATCAGAGGATCTGAACCACACAGTACCATGAACAATGGTAATTTTGAAGACTTTGAAGATCTAATCAGTGATGCTCAATAAAGTAGACACTTTTTATTAAAGCATTAGTTCCAAATGAAGAGATGTTCTATGTATCTTTAATTCTTTAGTTCAACTCTTCTCCACCCCAGTGATAATGACCTAGCTAAAGCTAGGTTCTTCCTGGTTTACAAGACTTGTCCAGTTTCTATCAGTTTTCCTCTGGACTGAACAAAGCACTTTGATATTGCATTACTAATTTCATAGCAGATAGCTTGATTATTTTCATATTGATTTATCTCTTTCTAATTTTCAATTATTTTTTGGTGCTGTGTCATCTCCTACTAATCAGCCAGTGTGTGCTTCCTACTGGATACTTTTGATACTAGCATTATCTATAATAATAAAAGCATAATATGCTAATTAGGCAGGACAGCAGAACAACCTTCTGTATGTCATTCCGGACAAAGCCGCGGTGGTGGGGGCTGAGGCAGAAGTGGGTAGGGGCAATCAGGCAGGCAGGTGAGCAGTTAGGGGTAATCAGGAAAACAGGCAAGCAGTTAGGGGTGATCAGGCAGGCAGGTGAGTGGTTAGGGGCAATCAGGCAGGCAGGCAGAATAGTTAGGGGTGATCAGGCAGGCAGGCAAGTGGTTAGGGGTATTAGGCAGGCAGGCAGAGTGGTTAGGGGCAATCAGGCAGGCAGGCTGGTGAGCGGTTAGGAGCCAGCAGTCCCAGATTGTAAGAGGGGTGTCTGACTACTGTTTAGGGATCCCTATGGAATTAGGCCTAAACTGGCAGTCAGACATCCCCCTAGGGGTCCTGGATTGCGAGAGAATGCAGGATGGGCTGAGAGACACCCCCCCCCCCACATGAATTTTATGCACCAGGCCTCTAGTCTATAATAATAAAAGTGTAATATGCAAATTGACCAAACAGCCAAACAGTGGAACGATGGTTGGGACAACCATGCTATGATACCCACTGGTGCCAGGCCAGCCAAGGTGGGTGTAATATGATTGGTTTGGGACCCTGCCATCACCCTATGATCACTCTGCAGAGGGAGGCCCAGGCTACCCTGCCCTGGAGCTGCTGTGGTTGGGCAGGGCCTCCACAGAGCAGTCACAGGGCTCCCAGACTACAAGAGGGCACAGGCTAGGCTGAGGGACATTCCACCCCTGCCCAGTGCACAAATTTCATGCATCAGGCCTCTAGTTAAAACATAATTGAGAACATGAATCTGTTGCCAAAACATTCAAATAATGTATTCCAAAGACTTACATAAAGTAATTTATTACATAGTATTCTGCTTTTACTAGCCCATGGTTCCTCCCAAGAGCATGGCCTGCCCTAAGAGACAAACTTCTTCATTTATAGAGAAGTACCTTGTCCAAGGTCATAGTATCAGGGTCAAAAAATAAATAAAAAGAGCAGCATAGTTTTCTGATTCCCAGTCCTTCAACCTTTGTTGGTAGATAACTATGAACATGTGATTACACCAAGAAGGAAAAAATTTTAGTATATGTAAATTTCAGTAGCAAGCATAGAAAAAAAATCTATGTTTCTAATTTCTCCTGATTTCATAGGCTTTAAAATTATTAATTTCAATAACTATATACATTAAATGGTACCTTTGAGGAAAAGTTGACCTTATTTTTTTAAATATATTTTTATTGATTTCAGAGAGGAAGAGAGAGGGAGAGGGAGAGGGAGAGGGAGAGAGAGAGAAACATCAATGATGAGAGAGAATCATTGATTGGCTGCCTCCTACATGCCCCCAAGTGGGGATTGAGTGCTCAATCCAGGCATGTGCCCTGATTGGGAATCAAATCATGGCCTCCTGGTTCATAGGTTGACACTCAAACTCTGCACTATACCAGCTGGGATGACCTTATGATTTGAAGTCTAATATTTATTTTTTGTGTATGAAATTGGGAAATTAGTGGAAATATTAGCTTTGGCCCTAAGAGGTAGTTAATATTGTCACTAAATAATTGAAATATCTTTTTAAAATTTGTTTTTTTATTGAATTTATTAGGGTGCTATTGGTTAATTAAATTATATAGATTTCAGGTATACAATTCTATAGTATATCATCTGTATGTTGTATTGTGTGTTTACCACCCCAAGTCAAGTCTCCTTCCATCCCCATTTATTCTCCCCTTTACTCTCTTCTACCTCCACCCTCTCCCTCACCTTACTTCCTTCTGATAATCACCATACTGTCATCTGTGCCCATGAGTCTTCCTTTTTTCATTGCTTAATCTCTTCACCCATCTCACTTAGCCCCAAACCACTTCCTTCTGACAGCTGTCAGTCTGTTCTCTGTATCCATGAGTCTGTCTCCACTTGTTTATTTTGTTAATTAGATTCCACATATAAGTAAAATATATGATACTTGATCTGAATAGCTTATTTCATTTAGCATAATACTACTCTTCAGATCCACTCATGCTAAAGCAAAAGTTAAGATTTCCTTTTTATTTTATAGCAGAGTAGTAGTCCGTTTGTAAATGTACCACAACTTTTTTTATCCACTCGTCTACTGATGGGCTCTTGGGCTGCTTCTAAGTCTTAGCTATTAATGTTGCAATGAACGTAAGGGTGCATATATTCTTTTGAATTAGCATTTCGGGTTTCTTTGGATATATTCCCAGAACTGGAACTATGAGGTTATAAGGCAGTTCCATTTAAAATTTTTTGAGGTAACGCCACACTGCTTTCCACAGTATCTGTGCCAATCTGCCTTCCCACCAACCATGCATGAGAATTCCCTTTTTTTCCACATCCTCGCCAACACTTGTTCTTTGTTAATTTAGTGATGTCAGCCATTATCTCATTGTGGTTTCAATTGCATTTCTCTGATGATTAGTAATGTTGAGCATATTTTTATTTGTCTGTTCGCAATCTGTATGTCCTCTTTGGAGAAGAGTCTATTCAGGTCTTCTGCCCATCTTAAAATTGAATTGTTTCTTTTTTTGGTGTTGAGTTTTATAAGTACTTTATGATTTTTTGTATTAACCCCTTATCAGATGTATCATTGGCAAATATGTTCTCCTATTAGATGTATTGTCTTTTAATTTTGTTGATGGTTTTCTTTGCTACACAAAAACTTTTTAGTTTGATGTACTCACATTTGTTTTTTGTGGGTTTTTTTTTCTGGTTTCCCTTGCCTAAGGGGGTAAATCAGGAAAACATATTGCTAGGAAAAATGTCCAAGATTTTACTGCCTATGCTTTCTTCTAGGATTTTTAGGGTTTTGAGTCTTACATCTAAGTCTTTAATCAATTTTGAGTTTATTCTTGTGCATGGTGTAAGAAGGTGGTCTAGTTTCATTTTCTTGCACATATCTGTCCAATTTACCCAATACCATTTATTGAATAGACTGCTTTGCCCTATGGTATGTTTTTGCCTCTTTTATCAAATATTAATTGACCGTAAGGCATGGGTTGATTTCAGAGCACTCTATTCTGTTTCATTGATGTATATGTCTGTTTTTATTACAGTACCATGCTATTTTTATTACTATGGCCTTATAGTATAATTTGATATCAGGTAGCATAATTCCTCCAACTTTGTTCTTCTATCTTAAGATTGCTATGGCTATTCAGGGTCTTTTGTGGTTCCATCTTATTTTTTTGAAATATTTGTTCTAGTTCTGTGAAATACACCATTGGTATCTTGATAAGATTTTCATTGAATCTAGAGATTGCTTTGGATAATATGGACATTTTAATGATGTTCATTCTTTCTCTCCATGAACATGGCATATGATTCCACTTATTTGTATCTTCTTCAATTCTTTCTTCAATGTCTTATACTTTTCGGAGTACAGGTCTTTTATATCCTTGGTTACATTTATTCCTAAGTGTTTGGGTTTTATTGAAGCATTGTAAATGAAATTATTTTCTTAGTTTCTCTTTCTGGTAGCTCATTATTGGTGTATAAAAATGCAACTGACTTCTGGATGTTTATTTTGTATCCTGCTACTTTACTGAATTCATTCATCAGTTCTATTAGTTTTTTGGTAGAATCTTTATGGTTCTCTATATACAGTATCCTGTCATATGTAAATGATGTCAGTTTTACTTCTTTCTTTCCAATTTGAATGCCTTTTATATCTTATTGTTGCCTGATTGCTGTGGCTAGGACATCCAGTACTATTTTCAACAAGAGGGATGAAAGCAGACATCCGGGTCTTGTTCCTGATCTTAAGGGAAATACTTTTAGTGTTTGCCCAATGAGTATGGTATTGGCCTTGGTGGTGTAACATATGGCTTCTTTTCCCTTAGATTGTCAAATTAAAAAAAAAATGACAACAGCCAACACAATAGCCATTTGGTATGAATGAATGAAAATTACACCCTTTTTTTCAGATTGGCAAAAAATAAATGTTTTAGTGTGACACAGAATTTTAGTAATTAGTTTATGTGTGCCATAAAACCTTTATGAAAAAGGTTGAAAATCGCTGCTCTAGAATAATATCCACTTCTTTTGTCTTGGCTTCAGTTCCATACAAAACTTCTTTGCAGGGTATACAAATGGGAAAGTTCCACTGCTATCTTTTACTGAAAACAGTTATAGAAGACACAATTTTCCTTATTTGCATCTGCATCTGTGCAGCAATAAGCTGTGCCTTACTGAAGTTCAGTTACATTAAAAATGTTTAATGTCTTAATTCACTTGAAAAAGTTATTTGTACTAGATAGTCATGGATTAACTGTTTTCAAAACTCACAGAATTTATTTTTGTGATGGTTTGTCCATGTGGGTTGGATTTTTAAGGGAATGCTGATTGCATTTTATGTGTATGAAATGAAGATTGGGTGGTATCACTTCCTGTTTATTCTCTATTTCTCAAACAGATAATCAGCCCAAATCAAGTATCTAAAAGAGATCAAAAGAGAAGTTTGTGATTTCTTAACAAGTGACTCTTTAGGTTTAAAAGGCCTCTTATTCTACCCCATAAAGAAAAACATAGCCCTGTCTCCTTAATTGTCACCTTTCATCTCAGCTGCTATTTTCTAATTCAACCCAGGCTAAATCTGGCTTGGCACAGTGTGCTATGATAGGAGGGATATAGTGTATTTGATGAATGTTTGAACTTTGAAACTGCTAATCAGAAATTGATAAAGCATTTTTTTTCTAATTAGTGATTTTCCTTTGTTTCCACAGTTTGTTAGTAAAACATTTTTTTCTTCCTACTACAGTCTGTGCCTGAATGTGCATGTTACTATGACAATAATTACATGTCTGTGCCCATATGGAACCATCCCCAGGAAAAAGGGCATATTCTAACACTAACCAAATCAACGTGATCAGATACTTTAAAATTATTAGATGATGGCCCTTGATGCTGACAAGCATCCAGATTATGTGCTGAGCTTTGTTTTCACATATTTTTTTAATAATACATATTTTAGTCTAAAAAAACTATCACAAATGCTAGGAAGTGGAACATTAAATATGAATTAAAACACAAACTAATTGGACTTCAGTTGCACATTTTTTTCACAGGCAACAGGCAGCACTAGGCTTGTACAACAAGCCTGTTCGTTGGCTGACTCACTAAGTCTTTTGCATAAGGACTTAATGTGTTCCTGGAGCTATGAGGGAGACAACTGAGTAAGACATAGCTCTTATGGAGGGAGAGGTAGACAGCAGGTTGCAATCTGAATCAAGACAGGATGCAAAGAAATGGCAGAGACTGTGAACTACATATAACCCATGTACCCTGTACCACTCTCATCCCACTGCCACTGAGAAGCCTGAGACCTAGGTGACCAGTTTGGCCACTGCCTTTCTGAAATACTCAGTTTTCTTAGTTCCTACGGCAACAGTGCATCATGTATCTTGATCACAAATAGGGCTCTCTTCCTGTGGACTCAGTATTGGGCATATGTGCTCCCTACCAGGATGAACATAGACCATGACTCCCCTTTGCAGCCTGGAGAGTAGAATTCAGACTGGATTTCCTCCTTCACTCCCCAACCCAGGTCAGGTATCCTTGTGCAGACAACAACCTACACCAGGAATCAAATTAATATGAAAAAGAATAACATTCTTCTCTGGTTTCCTTCAGGTTGGGACTAAAGCCCCAGGAAACCATTCGTCCCCCAGGCGGGTAGGCAATGAGTACAGCTTACCCTGGAATGCAGGTTTGAACTGTGAAGATCCACTTTTAAGCAAATTTTTAAAAATAAGTATATTTGAAAAATGTTTAGAGATTTGTGGCCATTTGAAAAAACTTGCAGATGAAATTTATGATTTTCATAACATTTTCTTCTCTCTAAGTTACTTTATTATAAGAATACTGTAATAGCACATATAACATACAAAGCATGAGTTAATCAGCTATTTATGTTATTGGTAAGGCTTCCAGTCAACAGTAGGCTATTACTAGTTAAGTTTTTGAGGTGGCAAAAGTTACATGTTGATTTTTGTCTATAGAATTAGGGGGAAGGGAGGGAAGATCTGGTCACCTACCCCCAACCCTGTATGGTTCAAGAGTCAACTGTAGTGCTGGAGAGCCAATGGAGCCTGAAGTATTCCAATTAGCGATAAAGTTTTTCCTGAACTTTCTCTCAGGAAGTTAGTAACGATGATTTTCCACTTGCTTGTGATTTTAATAAAAAGATGATGTCTCATGTTCTCAAATTTGCTATAACCTAAATTTGATCTTATTTTATGCCTCTATTAAGAGTACTTTATAGCCAGGCCAGTGTGGCTCAATGATTGACCCGTGCACCAAGAGATCACCAGTTCTATTCCTGGTCAGGGCACATAACATGTTGTGGGCTTGATCCCAGCAGGAGGCATACAGGAGGCAGCCAATCGACATTGATGTTTCTCTCTTATTGATGTTTCTATCTCTCTCTCCCTCTCCCTTTCTCAAATCAATAAAAACATATTTTTAAAAAGAGTACTTCATAGATTTGGGGTAAAGGTTAAATGTGATAAAATATTGTTAGCATGATATTAATATTCAATAAATGTAGATGGTGACAATCATTGTTTTCACTTGTCTCAGGTCACTTTTAGACTTTTTCCCACTATGATATTGTTTCCCGAGACCTCCCACTTTTCCTGTATTACTGCCACCTTTCTGTCGGTCCCCAACATTGATGTCCAACTCCTTGCTTTAAGATCCTTTATGTGTTCTCTTAAGATTTTTAAGATATAAAAGTCTAAATAATTTTGGGTCATGTAAAATGACAACTGAAGACAAGTAAGCCAGAGACAAATTCAAATTTTTATCGTTGTATTTTAAGTACCTCTGTCCAGGTGCCTGCTCTCACCACATTTTTTATTTTGCCCCTGCCCCTCGTAGAGAGAGGAGACAGAGAATAAAGATTTTATTTCAGCCCATAGCAGGTGTCATTATGTTTGATTTGTAGACCCTGCAACAAAACAACGGACTTTGCTGTTTGATTGCAATATATGCTTTCTTTAAAGGCACTTGGATGAGGATCAAAAGCACACACTGGACAAAATTTCAGGTTTAATGGGCAGAAACTGGGTGCTTAGTTGCTCATTCACTCTTCACAAGTAAAACCAGATGCCACTAAAACATTATTTTCTAAATAGCATTTAATTTTTTATGATAGTTTTCTCTTGAAATATATGTAAGAGGGGCATTCTCAGCAAATTGCTATTTATAATAGTATTGAAAACTTTGAAAGGCCAGTCAAGATCTCTTTTATAAAGTCAACAGAGAGAATCTCTGGATGCCTGAGAAACAATATATCATAGCATGTTTGTTCACCATGCTGTTTTTAAATGTCTCGAACTTGGAGAGGAGGGAGAACATGGTGGCTGTTCTCCCAGGGCCAGACTGGAAAAACAACTGAATTGGGGAACATTCACCAGGAATTACCAACTGAGGTCTAGTTGAGGAAGAAATATTTCAAGAAAGGGACAGAAAACACCTGAAGACTGAAGGGCTAACCCAGCTTCCACAGGCAGCAAGCCAAGTGTGAAGAGGGATCTCTCGCCCATGGGAGGATTATTTCCCTGAGAAGTTCGAGGCCCAGAACTCAGGCTGGGCTCCATAGCCTTCAGCATCGGAGCCGAAACCAGTGGGGCTTCTGGCCACTGGGGAGTCTGGGGTCTGTTGAGAGTTAAAGCCATAGTTGTTTCTTTTGTAAACCCAGAGCACAGCATTTTTATTTGCAGTTACTCACCTGAGGCTTCGGTGGAGGAAGGTGGTGAGAACTGAAGGTGCCTGAGGACAGGCTGGGGTAGGAGGCATTGGGGGAAGATGTGGGAAAGAGGTGGCTTGGAGACCTGCTTTCAGTTGCATTCCACCAAACTGAAACAGCCATTTTCCCTAAGGGGTGCTGGCCCCTTCCAGAAGCCACAGCCTAGGAAAGAGAGAAAACTCTGCCCTATGTGATACAGCCTGGCCACACCCTCAGGAACCTGCCTGCCACACCCTGTATCTTTTTTCTTCATTGGTCAAGGTATTACAAATGTGTCCTCATCTCCCAGTAACCCCCAACACCCCCCCACCACCACCGCTCATGCTCTCATCCCCCTGTTGTCTGAGTCCATTGGCTTGGCTTATATGTATGCATACAAGTCCTTTGGTTGATCTCTCCCCTCCACCCCCACTTTCCGCCACCCTCCCTCGGGGGATCAACAGACCAATCGCTGCTTCTCTGTCTCTGGATCTGTTCCTGCCCACCCTGCATCTTGACCTTTGCAGAGGAGACAGTAGCAGAGATCAAGCCTAGGGGTTTCGACCATCTCAGGAAGCATCAGTCACTGGCTTGGGGGAGGGGTTGACCATCCCAGTAACCCGGAAACCTGACTGGTGCTTCCCCATCACGGGAGAACTGATAGAAATTCCAGGTTTCCAACTGATCCCACCGGACTGCTTAAGAGGATCTCCAGTTGAGGGCAGGGACATGTTCTGGGTCACTCTCAGAGGAGTAGCTCCGAGACAGGAAACACACCCATCACTTCCCTTGAGATCTGAACAGTGAGACCCAGAGGCCTAGACTCCAGACTCCACCTAAAGCCCTTTCAGAAACAGACCTTTGAGTGATTGCCATTGATAGCTGGCTGGGAGGCAAAAGCAGGTAGAGGTGGAACCCAGGGAACTTGGGGAAGATTGCTGACCAATCACTGGGCCAGGTGCTATTAACAAACCAGCCTTAGAGAGCAGCTTGGCCCCTCCTGTGCACAGCCAAGCCCTATGGAAATGGACACAATCTGTGGATCGCTTGAAGCTTCAGGCAGGTTTCTGAGAGCCAAGGGAGGCCAGTTTCTGGCAGTTGTCAGCATCTACCTGCCTGGAAGTCCAGAATCGGCAAACGAAACAGTCAGCCACTAGTCAGAAGAGCGGGATCCAAAGGGAGCTCCCAGAAGGCACTAAGCTCTACTGAGATGAAGGCCACTTTACCTTTTTTTACTTATTGATCTTCCTTATCTTTCTTCTTTACAGATTTGTTATTTTAATCTTTCTTTTTCTGTCATAGATCTAATTTTACCTACTTTCTCCCTTCCCTCCTTTCTCCTGCTTTCTTTTCATTTTTTTCTTTTATTTTTTGTCTACCTGCTTTCTTGTTTTCCTTTTCAAAATTATTTTCTTCCTCTTTCCTTTTGTACCATTTTCCTTCCCCTATTCTTTTTTAAAAATATATTTTATTGATTTTTTTTACAGAGTGGAAGGGAGAGGGAGAGAGAGTTAGAAACATCGACGAGAGAGAAACATCCATCAGCTGCCTCCTGCACACTCCCCACTGGGGATGTGCCCGCAACCAAGGTACATGCCCTTGACCGGAATCGAACCTAGGACCCTTGAGTTCGCAGGCTGACACTCTATCCAGTGAGCCAAACTGGTTAGGGCCCCCTATTCTTTATTCATATGTTCTTTCTTTCATCTCTGCCCTTTCACATGCCTTTTTCTTTCTCCTTGTATTTTCCTTTCTGTTCTATTATTCTCTTCTTCCTAATTCTCTCTTCTTTTGTGGTTGCTTTTGTTGTTGTTGTTGTAGGGGTCTTGTGTATTTTTTTTTCATCCTTTGTTTTCTTTTGTTTTGTTCGGTCAGACCTGCACAACTTGCATGATATGGTTGAGGGTGAGCCTCAGGCAACCTGAGAGGAAATTCCTCCCATGAATTGGAAAAGGTAAATCAGGACCCAATTATGGGACCACCTAAGTAGCTCACACAAGGGTCATTCCTGGAGCACCCAGCTTAGGGAATCTAAGAGGCTACACCTTTGGGTCCACAAAACACTTAGTACATAAGGCCACCCCATGAAGCCTGGGAGTCATAGCAATTTGCTGTAATACATAGAAATAAATACTAAGGGACTGCAAAAATGGGGAGAAAGAGAAGCTACCCCCAAATGAAAGAAAAGGAGGAAACTCCAGAAGAATGCTAAATGAAATGGTGGCAAACAATTTTTTCAGATTTAGAGTTCAAAGTAAGAGTTATACGGACTCTCACGGAACTTAATGAGAATTTCAATAAAATTAGTAGGAACTATAAAAGCATAAACCAAGAAATAGAAACCATAAATAAGATTTTTTAAAAAGACTAAGGAAGTGCATTACCACCAAACCAACACTGCAGGAAATGTTAAAGGGAAGGTTTTAAAGAGAAAAAATTAAGAGAGAAGAACATAGGTATAAAAAAATGGCAGTAAATAACTACCTATCAATTATAACCTTAAATGTAAATGTATTAAATGCTCTAATTAAGATTCATAGCATAACTGAATAGATAAAAATAAAATGACTCATATATATGTTGTCTACAAGAGACCAACCTCAGAACAAAAAATTCACAGACTATAAATGAAGTGATGGAAAAAAATTTCCATGCAAATGGAAATGAAAAAATAAAAGCAGGGGTAGTAATACTTATATATCACAAAATAGACTTCAAAGCAAAGGCCATAAAAACAGAAAAAGATGGCCAGTACATGATATTAAAGGGATCAATACAATAAGAGGATATAACCCCGATAAACATATATGTACCCAATATAGGAGCACCTAAATATATATTTTAAAAAACACCCTGTGAGAACCTTAAGGGTGAGATTGATAGCAATACAGTCATAGTAGAGGACCTTAACATCACACTAACATCACTGATAGATCTTCCAGATAAAAAATCCACAAAGAAATAGAGACCTTAAATGACATAGTAGAACAGGTGGATTTGATTGACATTTACAGAACATTCCACCCCAAAGCTGCAGAATATCATTCTTCTCACATGTACATGGGACATCTCAAAAATATTCCATTTTAGGATGCAAAATAAGTCTCTACAAGTTCAAGAAGATTAAAACCATATCAAGCAATTTTTTGGATCACAATGGCATGAAATTAGAAATTAACTCCAGTAAAAACACTCAAAAAAATCAAGCAAATGGAGACTTAATAGCATGTTATTACACAATGAAATCAAGGACGAAACAAAAAACTTCCTGGAAACAAACAAAAATGAACACACAACAACCCATAGCAAAAGCAGTCCTGAGAGGGAAGTTCATAGCATTATAGCCCTGTCTCAAGAAACAAGAAAAAGCTTTAATAAACTATCTAATAGATAAAATAAAAATATTAGAAAAAGAACAAGAAGAAAAGCACAAAGTAGAAGGAAGGAAATAATAAAGATCAGAGCAGAAAAAATGACATAGAGAATGAAAAAACACTAAAAGAAATCAATGAAACAAAGATCTGGTTCTTTAAAAAGATAAAGAAGATTATTGAATCTTTAGCCAGACTCATCAAGAAACAAAGAGAGAGGACACAAATAAATAAAAATCTGAAACAAAAGAGGTGAAGTAACAACTGACACCACAAAAATGCAGAGGATTGTAAGAAAAAACAATGAACAACTATGTGCTAACAAGCTAGACAACCTGAACGAAATGGACAAAATCCTAGAAAAATAAAAATTTTCTAAAACTGAGTCAGGAAGAATTAAAAAACATGAATAGGCTAATAACAACTGATGAAATTCAAGCAGTATTTAAAAAAAATTCCCAGCAAACATGTGGTGTGGAAGCCTTCACAGGGGAGTTCTACCAAACATTCAAAAAAGAACTAAAGCCTATCTTCCTCAAACTATTCTAGAAAATCCAAAAGGAAGGAACATTTTCAAGCTCTTTTTATGAGATTGGCATTATTCTAATTTCAAAACTAGATAAATACACTACAAAGAAAGAGAATTACAAACCAATATCCCTGATGAACATAGATGATAAAATCCTCAACATAATATTAGGAAATCAGATCCAGCAATATATTAAAAAGATTATACACCAAGACCAAGTGGGTTTTACTCCAGGGATACAAAGCTGGTACAACATTCAAAAATCAATAAATGTGATATATCACATAAATTAAAAGACAAAAATCACATGATCATATCAATAGATGCAGAAAAAGCATGTGACAAAATCCAACAACCATTTTTGATAAAAACTCTTAACAAAGTAGGAATAGAATACACTAAAGGTCACACATAACAAACCTACAACCAATGTCATACTCAATGGACAAAACTAAAACCATTCTCTCAAGAACAGGAACAATACAGAGATGTCCACTATCACCACTCTTATTCAACATAGCACTGGAAGTCCTAGCCACAGTGATCAGACAAGAAGAAAATATTTAAGACATCCAAATTGGTAAGTTGGAAGTAAAACTGTCATTATTTGCAGATGACATGATATTGTAGGTAGAAAACTCTAAGTATTCCACCAAAAAACTGCTAGATTTAACAAATGAATTTGGTAATGTATCAGGATACAAAATTAACACCCAGAAATTGATGGCATTTTATACACTGATATTGATCTCTCAGAAAAGGAAACTAAAAACAAAACAAAACAAAAAATCCATTTGCCATGGCAACAAAAAAATTAAGATTCTTAATTTTAACCAAGGAGGTAAAAGACCTATACTCAAAAGACTACAGGATGATGAATAAAGAAAAAGAGGAAGCTATAAGCAAATTGAAGAATATACCATGTTCATGGGTTGGTAGAATTAACATCATAAAAATCTAAAGCAATCTATAGATTCAACACAATCCCCATTAAAATACCAATAGCATATTTCACAGATCTAGAACAAACACTCCAAAAATTTATATGGAATCAAAAAAAGACACCAAATAGCTGCAGCAATCTTAGAAGAACAAAATTGGAGGGATCATAATACCAGATATCAAGTTAAATTACAAAGCAGTTAAATTACAAAGCTACTGTACTCAAATCACCCTGGTTCTGGCACAATGGAATAGAACAGAGAACCCAGAAATTGACTCAGGCCATTATACTCAATTAATATTTGACCAAAGAGGTCAGAACATACAATAGAGTCAAAACAGTCTCTTCAGTAAATGGTGTTGGGAAAATTGGGCAAATACATGCAAAAAAATGAAACTAGACCACCAACTCACATCATACACAAGAATATAAACTTAAAATGGATTAAAGACTTAAATGTAAGTTGTGATACCATAAAAATTCTAGAAAAAACTGTAGACAACAAAATCTCAGACATCTCTCATAGTAATATTTTTACAGATACATCTTTTAGGGCAAAGGAAACTAAGGAGAAAATAAACATATGGGACTACATCAAAATAAAAAGCGTCTGCACAGCAAAAGAAACCAAAAACAGAATGAAGATATCTATGAGAGGACATATTTGCAAATGATGCATCTGATAAGAGGTTAATTTCCAAAATATATAAAGTATTCATACAGCCAACAAAAGGAAGACAATCCAATTAAAAAATGCACAGAAGACTTGAATAGAGGCTTCTCCAAAGAGGACATAAAAATTGCCAAGAGATATACAAAAATATGCTCAAAGTCACTAATCATCAGAGAGATACAAGTTAAAATGACATTGAGGTACCACCTCACACCTGCCACAATGGTTTTCTTGGTAAATCAACCAACAACCAGTGCTGGTGAAGATGTGGAGAAAAAGGAACCCTAGTACACTGCTGGTGGGAATTCAGACTGGTGCAGCCATTATGGAAAACGTTATGGAGTTTCTAAAAAAATTAAAAGTGGAATTGCCATTTAACTCAGCTATCCCACTTCTAGGAATATATCCTAGGAAACCTGAAACACCAATCAGAAAGAATGTATATCACCCCTGTGTTCATAGCAGCATAATTCACAATAGCTAAGATCTGGAAATAGCCCAATTGCCCATCAGTAATGAATGGGTTAAAAAGCTGTGGTACATTTATAAGTGGACCACTATGCAGCTGTAAAAACGAAAGATCTCTTACCCTTTGAGACAGCATGGAGGGACCTGGAAAATATTATGCTAAGTATTAATCCAGTCTGAGAAAGAGAAGTATCACATATTTCACTTATATGTGTAATCTATGAACAAAATAAACTGACAACAAAATAGATCCAGAGACACTGAAGCATGCTGGTGTATTTCAGAGGGAAGGGGGTCAGGGATGGGCTGGAAGACATTAACCAAAAAACTTACATGCAGAACCCATGAGCACAACAATAGTGCAGTGAAGACCTGGAGAGGAGGTCAGTGGGTGAAAAAAGTGGGACATCTGCAATACTTTCAATAATAAAGATAAATTTAAAATAAATAAATAGATAAATAAACAAATAAAATGTCTCCAACTTGGCTATCCCCAAATAGTTGCATTTGAAGTTTAAAACTCATACGCCTTCTAAGTCATATAAATGGTACAAACATGTATTTAACTTAAATGTTAAAGTTTTATTCCGAGTCCCTAAGATTTCTTAATAAAAATCAATATAGCTAACATTTTATTGATTACTTTATGCAAGACCATGCTAACCACTCTTCATTTGTAATATCATTGAATCTTTCCTGCAACCAAGTGAGGTGGGTACCGCTGTTACTCACATTTTGCAGACGAGGAAACTAAAGCTTAGTGAGGTGGGTTTCATAGCTCGTGCGGGCTGGTGCAGGTGGAACCAGGAACGTTTTCTGTTAGTCTCTGTGCTCATCATTTCAAGGCACCATGCAGCTCCCTGGTCCTCCGCTGCCTCCTACAGTGATAGGCATGGGCATCAGTTGTTTTCAAATGTAGTAACTGTTTCAAGGCAAAACCTTTGGGTCCGATTTCACCTGGAATGCGCAGGTTCAAATTAAAATAAACCCCCAGTTTTGCGGGCCTTGCTTTAACAGACTTCTGATTTAACAGACAAACGATGTGGTCCATATGTCATATGTAAAAATTAATACCCTGTTTATTTTAAAATGCTTGTAACCAAGATTTGCTTATAAGTAAATTAACAGGCTATTTTTTTTGTTATTAATTCACCATTATTTTTAACAAATTTTAGCGAATAGGCCATTCATTGGAAAAAACTCTGCAGTAATTTTGCCAAAATCAGTATTACATATCCACAGCTATAGTCTACATATTTAAACCCAGTAGTCGCTTTCCGTAAACAACGTTGCGAAAATGATTAGCATGTGATCACATCACATTGCAAGGGGCAGTTGGTTCTGCTGTTGCAGGGCTGGGCTTTCTGCAGCAGCTTTAACACCCCCTCTCCCACATGTTCTCATGTGCATGAAGCCACGCCTCAGCTGTATGCATTTGTTTACTCACAGTAACAGGCAAGTGCACCCATTCGCTAGACCTATTCAAATAAATTTCAAATTACAGTGATGCATATAGGAAATTTTTCTGTGAAATAAAACTTTTCATACATATTTAATTTTATTTTATTTATTTATTTTTTAATATATTTTATTGATTTTTTTACAGAGAGGAAGGGAGAGGGACAGAAAGTCAGAAACATCAATGAGAGAGAAGCATCAATCAGCTGCCTCCTGCACACCCCCTGCCAGGGATGTGCCCACAACCAAGGTACATGCCCTTGACTGAAATCGAACCTGGGACCTTTCATTTTGCAGGCTGATGCTCTATCCACTGAGCCAAACCTGTCAGGGCTACATACTTAATTTTAATTCAAACATGTATACATAAGTAAAAACAGGTAAACTAATTTGTCAAATTTTTAACATATGCATTCAGAAAACCTGCTTTGTTGCATAACAGACTTCCAGCTTTAACTTGCCAGAATTAATCCATTGTATTGAGATTTTACTGTACAGGTGATAATACAAAATTAGCTTGTCAAATCTCATAGGCATGTAAATGAAAAAGAACCCAATCTGATGAGAGATTTCATGAGAATGAAGTGCTGTGAGTCCAGTTGGAAATCCTATGGGGGGTGAAGTGGGGAGAGGGTGCTTGCCTTTTGTGTACATGTATGTAGTTTGAAAAGCTTATTAAATTGATAGTGTCTTAGAGCATTCCACAACATAGTTTTAAAAATTGAATTTTAAAATTTCTTAGCCTTACAGAAACTATATTGTTCTCTTTCCCTTTTATTTCTCAAATGAACTGTTAGTCTAGGAAGTCCTATTTGTGTAATGATTTGAGGGGGGCATACACAACCATTTTTATGCTAAATAATTGTCAATATGGTTTATTAAGGGTTCTATGGTTTATGAGATGGTTGGCCAAATTCCGCATACTCTAATGTAGCCTGTCGTAATTAAAATACTCTTGTTTAATGCCCTGATCAAGCTAAATGATAATGAGAAACAAAACTAACCAAAATCAGGACACCTGATATCAGATTTCATGAAGTAAAAAGCCTTTGTGAGGCAAGGAACCTAATGCTTTCGCTTCTTAGCCTTTTAGTACAAATAAACTAAGCTTTATTGGGCTCAGTGCTAATTAAAAATGAAAGGTTTGAGAAACAGATCCACTGTGGAGCCTCACATGCCGTAAATAAGCACGCCGAGCAGTTGGTACTGGTCCTTTAGGCAGCCCACATAGGTGCTGTATGCCCCCCAAAATGACAGCATTTCTGGGAGGGAGACCCAGCAAAGTGCAGATTCCACGGCGCTGGTGCAAGAAGAGGGAGAAAAATATCCGGCAACTGTCATGTTGTCGTCCAGCTTTCCTACTGCAAGGAGGCTGAAGGATGGGGCTTTTAAGAAACGTCACTGCAACTAGATCCAGGGGTGCAGCCTGGCTCACTGCAGCACAATGCAGCTGCCTGTGCATGGGGGACAGACACAGGGAGAGCAGCCACCAGCGCTGCTGCTGCCAGCACACAGAGCTGGTCACTGGGAGCATTGCTGAACTGAGGATTTGTAGAAGCTTGGAAATTCCTCCTACAGCTGAGTGGGAGGGGGGGAGGGTGCGCAGTGAGGTGGGGCTCAGGTCCAGGCTGTAGACAGCCCACCTCTCACCCTGCCGTGCCTGGGAGAGCCGGGAACTAGGCTGTTCACAGGGTCAGGGAGGCCAGCCCAGGACCCTCCCTCCCTGGGGAACACAATCACGAGGGTGCTGGTCCTGCCAGGACCATACCTGGCTAGAGCAGAGCCTCTGAGCAGCCTGCAGCAGGCGCTTCTGGTTATGGCAGCTCAGAAATGAAAGCAGCAGCCACGCCTCTGAGAGCTGCCGGGAGAGCTGTGCCCAGCAAATAAGAAAAATAAGAACTAGTCCTGGACTCAGAGGAGGAGGAGCGCGGAGCATCTCTCTCCTGTTCCTTGGTGTCCTTTCCATGAGGACTCCCTGCCCTCTGGGTGGTAAATCTGCAGAATCTTCCTCTGTGCTCTGACCCCCTGCTGACATCACTAACCTGTGACAGACACATCCCCACCCGGTACCTGCTCCTCCTGCGGCGCCCAGCCCAGCCTGGAGCCTCTTTGTATGCCGCGGACATGGCCAGCCAGCAGGACTCTGGCTTCTTTGAGATCAGCATCAAATATTTACTGAAATCCTGGAGTAATAGTGAGTAACAGAAAATAACCTTTGCTTGTTTGTCTGTCTGTTTGTTGGCTGGATGTTGTATAAGGTTGGAGAAATAAAATCTCAACTGGATGCATAGGCTTGTGAGCCAAGGAAGTTTTTATTTTTTTTTGCTTTCTCTGCTATGAAAATCAAAATGTCAGTGACTGAAACAGCTCTCCTTAGATGCAGAGGCTGCAGTGAAATTACAGCGGGTTTTGTTTGATTATATTTTCAAGTGCGATGGCCCTTCCAATCTGGCAGAGCTCACCACAGGGCATTCAGGCTGCATTTCCTGCCTTGTTGGGCGCTGGGTATTTATTTGATTTGTTCAAGCTTTAGCTAAATACTCTGTGAACTGTGGTTTAGCCAGAGGGGTGTATCAGGGTTTCAGTTTCAGAGTACTTCCTATTTGTTTTATTAGGGTATTGTCTAAAGACAAAAAGTGCTTAATAGTCCAAAACCTGAGATTCATCTTTTTTGTACACAGAGGCATTTGCACTCTTATTTGATTTGTCCCTTGTCTGTGTGGATGATGCTCAGGATTGTATTTAATATTTGAATTTTTAACAATCCTGATGCTTGCTCTAGTCCAAATAATGTACTTTTCTGAAATATAAATAGGCAAGGTTCTGAGTATCAGGATATCAGAATATTCTGGCTTCCTAAGTTCCATCTCTGACCTACTTAAAGATTTTGAGCAATAAAGTATTTCAAAATGACAACCTCCATGGCTTCCTAGATGTGGAATCAAATGAAAATGAGGCCTCCAGGGTGTCAGGGATGCCTTGTGTCTTTGGAACAGTTTAAAAACAAAGTCTTCCCTGTTTCACCGACAGCCTTTGTACTTGCTCTGGGTAACACTGTCAGGTATTATAGATCATTAATTGTTTGGAATTAAAAAAATTTCCAGTAAGTATTTTTTTGTTATATTAGATGCATACTAATTAATCTACCTGTATGCAAAGACTTGCAAATTAATTATCTCCTACACAAACGACCCATGGCCAAGATTGTTCTGTAAACATAACCTGGGCAGGAGAACCGGAGCCATAATTGCTTTGAGAAAACTGCCAAAATCTCTTCAGCTTTAAGGTATACAGAGATATACATCTCTCAATGATATTTTCAGAAACCATTATTTTAATGATTGTTTTGCACCACTATATATACTATGGGACTTGTAGGAAGCTGCTTTCTGTAAGTGAGAAGCCATTTAGGAGCAATACTGTCATCAAATAGCATTCCTTTATCTGTTACAGCCATAACTCATTTTATTATGTGTGTAATCCTTCCTACTTCAGGAAAAATCTCCCTTTGTGTCTCCACCCTTTGATTAATGAAAAGAATTTAACATACAGGGTTCTTTATGGAACAGTTTTCCAAACACTGGAAAGGCCTCCTGTGCGTCGGACAACAGCCAGTGGTTTTCAATCATTTTGGGTTCTCTGAGGTCAGATTTCTTTCTTTCATTAATTATTGTCATTGCTTTATAAGAGAGAAAATTGTGCTCTGACAATATTGAGGCCAGTGGGATTTCTTTTAGAATCATTCTCCCCTTGTTTTTAAATTACTCTGGACAGAGTATATTCCCTCCACCATTCCTAAGCTCTCCACACTCTCTCCAACCTCACATCAGAAAATGGTTCAAAATTACTGTTCATTTATATTTGGGAAGTATCTAGGATATGATTTTGAATTCTTTCAATTCATTCAGCAGCTATTTATTCAACACCTACTATGTGCCAGACTATGGGGCTACAAAGATGAATAAGACAGGTCCCTGCCCTTGATCTTAATGTCTTCACTGGAACTTGGTGTTCTCTAGCATTCCTTTGGGGCTCAGAATGTTTTCAGTCCTGTCTTGAAAGAGGAAGAGTAAATATACTTGATGCTTAGTCTTCTTTAAACTTGTTGCAACACTAACCTGCTTATAATCTAGTATAGCTCCCTGTTTTACATATTTTCAGTAGCAAGAGAGAAAGGAATTTGTCTGTATGGAAGACAAAGTAGAAAACAGAAGCCTTGGGGCTTTAAGCTACTCAGATGACCTGGCTGGGAAGATGTACACAGGAAAAACCACTCCTTGGCCCAGCATCACAAGTTTGAGGGAAGAAACTGTGAGAAGAACCAGGCCTCTAATTATATATCAGTGGTTATTTATAAATGTGCAACAATTAAAAAGCAATGAAACCAACTCCATAACTATGGCTGGCTGCTTTGCAAGGTGGTAGTAAGAGATAAAATAATTTCATGAACTTTTCCAAGATTTCCATTTGTTTTTGTTATTGTTAACCCTCATCCAAGAAATGGTACACTGTGAGAAAAATGTAATTTTATATACTGAAGAATTAACAAGTCAATTAAGACACTCATTGCCTGTGAGAAGTGTTAGCTTTTCCCCTATTCATGTTGACACCCTCTTCTTCATTACCATGCCCACTCTGTCAAGCTGCCCTTTCCATGTAATGGCATTGGGAAATAAAATGGCACTGATGCTTGAGAATAAAATGTCCTTTTCAGAGCTCACTGCAGAGGCTTTCCTTATCCCCTTGGACACCTGTTCTATTGCTCCTTCCCCATTCCTGTCCAGGCTTTCCCCAGCTTTTCAGTGATTCTCCCAGTGACTGCCCTGTGGTAGTCAATCTAACCTGGGACACTCCAATGTTTCTACCAGCATTTCAAAAACTACACCACAGCTTCTCCTGCCCAGTGTCTGTGACCATCATTCAGACTTTCTCTGAACTCTTCGTCCATTCTCTCATGTTGTTTTTCTGCTCCTGCGATGTTTAATCTGCTTACCCTCCTCTGAATTTCACTACCTTGCTCTCTAGTCCATGCCTACACACACGTCGGCCCCAAGCTGGCACACCGTCACCCGGAGCAAGCAAGTCACAGGACCAAATGGGCTTAGATCTCTAGTGCCTGCACTTTGTGGACTTGGACAGATATCTACTCTGCCTCTATGTTCTCATCTATACAATGGGGGCAAAAATAATGAGCAGCTCACCAGGAGTAAATGAGATATTAAGATGTAAAGCACTGAGCATAATTTCTAGCACATTGATATTTTTACATATACTGAGCATTTACAATAGACTCCAATGCTTCTCTCTTCTCTAAACTCACTTAAAATCAGACTTACGCCACACTTCCTCTTAGCATTGACATCCTCAGGAATTATTCTGTGAGTAGTCACACCACTGAAGAAGGGAAGGAACTACATGAATATAGATGAAATTAATTGCTTACTTTGGACCACTTTTCTTTCTAGATTTACCTTTTAACTTTACTTCCTTTTCCACCTCAGCTACTATTGAAATATCCCTACCTTTCCTAAGTACATACCTTCCAGCAGCATAGGGTGGCCTGGTCATTTTTCTCAGTATAGAAAGCTACGTTGGGTTCTCAGGTTTGCTATAAAAAAAAGAGCAGATCATTCCAAACTATATTCTGGAAAGGAGGGGTTGTTTTGGTTGATGGATAGAGCTGGTGTGTAGGCTCTCCCGCTGATCTAAAGACTCTGACTGGCTGTCCTGATGTTTACATCCATCCCCATGTGCAGTGAGCACAGGCCCAAAGACAAAAGCACAGTCAGAATCCATTCAAGGCCTTAATTTTTCCAGGGTAGTTTGTGTCCTTCCTATAATAGTTGGCTCCCCAAAGAGGGAAACTTTTGAATGCCTATTAACTCTTTCAAGTAATGAGTTAATTAATTTCATTGACAAACTCCCCTGTGTTTGTTTCAGAAGGAGCTGGTATGTATAAAATGTCTAATGTTGCTGTAGAAAAACATGCAATGATTTTCAGAATCAGATGTGGCAATTTTTCAGGTAGTGAGTTAGGTTGTGGTGAGAAGAGTACTATTCAGTCCAACTTAGAAATGCCAGTTGGTATAGGGTTCTGGGGACAAAAAATTATGTACAAGACAAGATTGAAAACACCTCCTACTGGCCTCAGAGCAGTGCTTATGGGCCCGATTTATGTCAGCCGTGTACCCAGGCACTAGGAGAAAGTCTCCAGAAAAATCTCAAAACGTTCTTTTTAGCATCTTTGTAGAGTTGGTTTAAATAAATAGAAAAGTAAAGAGGTTTAACCAAGTTGTCTAAATCCAGCACAGCAGTACTTACCCCACTCAGATCTTTCAACAGGAGAAGGTACCCAACACTGGTCCAGGCACTCGGAGAACATTACTCTAGTATTTCTGCAGCCGTGAGTCCTTCTACTAAAGCTGTTCATGGTCCTGTTGAGACACAAAATTCCAAATAAACATCCACTCTAAGTAGATAGAGTCTATCCCTGGGTTTATGATGGAACAAACTAGAGGTGTGGTGGGTTAGTTGGTTGGTTGGTTAGCTGGTTGGGTTGGTTGTTTAAACATATGAAAAACCCTAGAATAACATACTGCCACATTGGCTGTGGGTCCACTCTGTGACAAATGTTCATATGTAGAGCAGCCACATCATTATTTATACAAACTGAGACGCTTTTGAGAGTGCAAGTTAATAACAATGCTGGGACACTAGGCATGAACTGGGATAGCCCTGGGCAAAGAAGGCCATATGACTTCTCTATTTATCACTTTCACTAGCTCCAATAATCCTGAAATTTATATTTATCATCCACATTATACAGATAAAAATGAGAGTTGAGAAAGTGATTTTCTCAGAACCAGGATGCTAATAAGTGCGATGAACCCCAGCCCCCAATGCAGTTGATAATCTTATCTTTAAAATCACCCATAGAATGATCAAAGGTAGAGAACACTTTGCAGAACTTAGTGCTTTATATGTACTTTCATTCTTGATGTCTGATGCTTTGCTCATTCTTTTTTTTTTAATTTCTATTTATTGTTCAGGTTATTACAGTTGTTCCTCTTTTTTCCTCCTTAGCTCCCCTCCTCCCAGTTCCCACTCCACCTTCTGTCCTTGCCCCCCCACTGTCCTCATCCACAGGTGTACGATTATTGTCCATTCTCTTCACGCACCCCCAACACCCTTAACCCCCGGAAATTGTCAGTCCACTCCCTTTCTATGCCTCTGATTCTATTCTGTTCACCAGTTTATTCTGTTCATCAGATTTTTATTCACTTGATTCTTAGATTCACTTATTGATAGATATATATTTGTTGTTCATAATTTTTACTTTCCTTTTTCTTCTTCCTCATTCTCAAAGGATACCTTTCAGCATTTCATATAATACTGGTTGGGTGGTGATGAACTCTTTTAGCTTTTTCTTGTCTGTGAAGCTCTTTATCCGATGCTCAATTCTGAATGATAGCTTTGCTGGGTAAAGTAATTTTGGCTGTAGGTTCTTGCTATTCATCACTTTGAATATTTCTTGCCACTCCCTTGTGGCCTGCAAAGTTTCTGTTGAGAAATCAGCTGACAGTCGTATGGGTGCCCCCTTGTAGGTAACTAACTGCTTTTCTCTTGCAGCTTTTAAGATTCTCTCCTTGTCTTTTGCTCTTGGCA